>JAGKTI010006434.1:4501-17026 GCA_018397915.1 Birgus latro
TGGGTGTGTGTGTGTGTGTGTGTGTGTGTGTGTGTGTGTTTAAACGCATTGTGCTCTGACGTCTTAGAATGATTTTTAAAGTTTTTGCTGTTATCTAATAACCTTTGGATGGTATAGTTGCTTTGCTGGTTCTCAAATCTTTTTCCTTTCTTCACGCACACACAGACGCACACTCACAAGTACATGCACATGCACATGCTCATGCACGCACGCATGCATCCATGTACTTACACACACACACACACACACACACACACACACACAATTAGTTTCCTAATTGACTTCTGACCGTCTGACCTGTCATGTCCACACCAGCCCTATGAGGAAATGACACTCTGAATGGATTAAAATTAGTAATGAGGAAAAAAGTTTGGAGAAAAACAAAGAAACCCATTAATTTATTTTTTCTTTAAAGTATCGGACCTAACAGAGCCTGTGTAGTGCTGGATGTTGGGGGGAGAGGAACCGCGCACACCTGGGAACGTGCCTCCTCAAAACAAATAGATACAAAAATAAATGAATAATTAAATAATAGTAAAATAATAATTATAAAATAATGATAATAATAATAATAATAATAATAATAATAATAATAATAATAATCTATCTATCTATTGCCAGACGCCTCAATCCCGAACGGGGTGGCCACAAACAAATCGCCTCCATGTCACTCTGTCCCCTGCCATTTCACTACCACGCTCCCAACTCACACCCCCCTCTCTCATATACCTCTCCACTCCATCCCTCCATCTCATCCTCGGCCTCCCCCTCCCTCTCGCCCCCTCCACCTCACTCACATACACTCTCCTCGTCAATCTTTCACTCTCCATCCTCTCCACCTGCCCAAACCACCTTAACGTGTTTCTCCTAGTAATAATAACAATAACAATAATGATAATATCATTATTATTATTATCAATGAAAATATTGATGATGATGACGATGAGAAAGTGAAATTAGCATTATATCATCCACTGCTGTTATGTCCTATCAGGATTGTGGTAATCGAGGGCTTGGGTACTTGGTCCTGATATTTATTGCCAGAGAGACTAAACATGCAAAGTATCATTATGTGAATAATAAACCTCCAACCATTTCTCTAAGCTCCAGCAACCCTCATCTGGCCGGCATGACTTAACCCGCTAGCCCTCCACGCAACTGTAGTAGTAGTTGCTCCCTAGACAGTCTGGCCGAACAGCCCCGAGTCTCTAAGGAAGGCCGCGTTCGAGACCGGGCTTTCCCACAGAGCTCTCAGGAAGTGTATGTTATGTTGTTGGCACAGGCAATTATAAGCAATGTAGTCTTTCATAATGTGCTTAATAGTATGGGGTGCTGTGCTGCATCCTGGACAAGCATCACCGACGGAGTCATTCAACCTCTTCTGATAACTCAGGAGGGTTGGATGATGCCCACAGCTCAGCCTGGCCAGGTGGACCCTCTCCTCACTAGGGAGGTAGGATTCAGAAGGATGAATATCAGGAGGCCCTGCATGCAACTGTGTTTTGCCTTAGTGACTGAATAGACAGGCGAGTTATTTGAGCATGGATATCCTTCTGGATGCTGGTTTGAGGAGGGCGAGGGGGCAGAGATGACAAAATTTGTGTATGATATCCTGTGTTTTGTATTGTTTAGATATTCCTTGGTGTGTGCCGTGCAATGTAGTGGAAGGTGTGGGTTTGTGGAGGCTATGGCAAGAATTTGTGTGCCTCTCATGTCTAGATGATCCTGGACTTTGAGGACTTTTGTTTCTTGGTGTAGGTGGTCTGTTGGTGTAGTAGCTGTGCAGCGTGTGATTATTTTTGGAGCCTTGTTCTGTATGGTCTGTAGAGTGTTGTAGTGTGTTTTAGTGAGGTTAGAAGTCCATGCAGGGCTTGCATAATTCATTTCTGAACATATATATTGTCTGAAAACCGTGGTGGTTGTTTCTTTGTTGTGTCCAAATGTTGTATGGGCAAGTGACCTTAGGGCGTTGAGTTTTGGTGTTAATTTATTTTTAATGTTTGTGATGTGTTGACATTGATGTATTGTATGTTACACCAAAGATTTCGCGCGCGTGTGTGTGTGTGTGGTAGGGGAGTGTTGTTTATGGTGCGATGTGGTCTGTGATAGTGTTCTGCTGTCCAGTTTGTGAGAAGGGTCACTGTAGATTTGGCTGGGGCTATTGTGAGTCTGTTTGTGGTGAACCATTCGTGTAGTGTGTTGGGGTAAGGGTGAAGGATGTGTGGCTGTGTTTGTATTTTAGTGTGTAGCAGCCGTGGCTCAGTGGGTTAGAGCGCTCCGCTCTGGCCGTAGGGTCGGAGGATCGAATCCACCCAAGGGTCATTGGTAGACATCAGGAAGGGCATCCGGTCATAAAATGCTACACGCTCCAATCCAAAAAGGCCGACGCATGCAAGCATGTTGCAGCCTTCAAAAACGAAACGAAACGAAACGAAACGAGCCTACATGTAAACTTTATGTTGTCTGCTTAGGAAGCTACGTGTATTTGTGATATGTGGGGTGGGGGTATTTCGTGCATGTATAGGCTAAAGAGTGTAGGGAACAAAACAAATCCTTGGGGGACACCGTTTGTGAAATTTCTGATGTTCGATGACTGACCGGCAAGTGTTACATGTGCACTTCTGCCTGCTAAATAGTTTGCCCCCATCTTTTTGTGTTATTGTGCATGTTTGTGTTTAATATTTTGTTTGTGAGGTTGTGAAGGGGGGGGGATGGCATCAAAAGCTTTGCTGATGTCTATTGTGACTATAGTGTTCTGTGTGATGGCCTAGCTGAAATGATGTCATCAAAAACTCTGTGTAAGGTTTGTGAGAAGAATGTTTGTGGAGTGTAGCGGCTTCCAGATGTTGGGTATTATGTTGTGTGAGTAGCTGTAGTTTGATATGTTGGTGAGTGATGGTATGTCTTGTGATCCAAAATGTTTAAGATGTATGTTGCTTATGTTGTCTGGGCCACAGGCAGATGAGTGCTTAAGGCTGCTAATGATGTGCTTTGTCTGGTCGTAAGTGAAGGGTGCGAAGTCTGGCTCTGTGGGGAACTGTCTCTTGTATCGGATGACACGTCGGTCGTCGCGATGGGAGTTTAGATGGCTGACGTGTGCAAAGTGATTGATAAGAGTGTTTGCTTGTTGTTTGTTTGAGGATATGGTGCCTGGCGTTGTGATGGCAGTGTGTGATAATGTAGTGTTGATGTTGGAGAATGTGATGCTGTTTAGTTTTTTGTAGAGTTTGCTGGTGTTTGTTTTGTGATCAAGTGCCTGGAGATAATTATTCCAACATAGTGTTTGCTGCTCTGATATTTTATTGTTCATCTGAGTGCTGAGTTCTTGTATTTGTTGTACGGTGTCTTGTGTATGGGGTGTTGGTGAGTGTTGTAGTTTGTCGCACTGACTGATGAGGCCTTGAATTTCTTATGTGAAATTGGGGTTGTGTATCTTTCTGTTGCCTCATGGGATGTGTCTTTTGCCTGCACTTTGAATAATAGCATTGATAGTGTGCAGAGCGGTGTTGACGTTTGTGATAGGTATACTGTTTAATGTTTCAAAATGTTGTTCTGTTTCAGTTGTGTAGGCCTCCCAGTTGGCTCTTTTATAATTTGTGTATGTGTGTCTGTGACCATCTGGTGTGATACTGGTTTTGGTAGTGATAATGACTGGGAGGTGGTCAGAACCAAGGGTTTTGACCACTCTCCAGGATGTTGTGGGGGCGAGATTTGGGGAGCAAGAGGTGATGTCTGGGGATGATGGGAGGAAGAGGGCTTGGTATGGGAAATGGATATATTTATGAAGACTGTTGAGGAGGAAAAGATTACCTGTCTGTGTCAGGGTTGTTGACATGCCAGGCCAACACCCTGGTGTTGAAATCATCACCCAGAATGATGTTGGGTATGTTAGTGATGTGAAGTATTTGAGGAGAGTAATTGTGTGGTACTGTAGGGGACGATTGGGGGGGGGGATGTATGAATAAGCGATTGTTATGTTTAATTTGTTGCCAGTGCATATTCTAATTGATTGTATATCTGTTGTAGTGTCATGTGGGGGGAGAAGTGACTGTGTGTGTACTAGTATCCGAAAAGTAGAAGGATTGGTGTATTAGGGTGATGAGTTTACCGCCACCGCCGTCAGCCCGGTCTTGTCTGATGGTGGTGAAATGTTGGTGTTGTTTGTGTTCATCGTAGTTTTGTTTCTTGTAAGATGGCAATGTGTATGTTTTGTTGTTTGATGAATTGTGTGAGTTATTGGTTGTTGGTGTTTATGCCATCTTTATTTACTTGAAGAATGTTAATGTTGTGTGTACAGTGTGTGCTGGGTGCTGCAGCAGGGGGGGGGGGGGGGGGGGTATGGGTGAAGGAGAAGGGGTAAGAAAAGGTTGTGACATAGATAAAAGTTGGAGTGGGTTAGATTGGGGTGGAATGGGAGGGGTTGGGGGAGTGGTTGGTGTGGGAAGTATCGGTGGATTAGGAGGAGTTAGGAGAGGGGCTGGTGGGGGGTTTAGAGGGTGGGGGAAAGGAGCATAAGGAACAGGTCCAGGTGTTTATGTAATTTTCTCTGGATGCATGTGTTGTGCAGGTGAAATGGGTCCAGTTCTTGCAAGAATGGCACTGAACTGAACTTCTCAGTCAACTCGAAGTGATGGCTTTTGAGCATGTTGGACATATGTATTTGTTGATGGGTACTGGATTGCTCTTAGTGTCACCAAGTAGAAGAAATCCTCGAGAAATGACAGCCGGCGAGTCATTTCTCGGTGTAGAAGAAAACAGTGTTGTTGTGTGTGTTGTGTTGAGAGATGTGGTACTTGCCTGGGCGACCGGAGCCACTCCAAGGTTCTCGGGTCCCGTGAGGAGCCGGGAGGATCTGCTGTGGTTTGGCCTCCATGCTGTCCTCCTCCTCCGCTTCGACAGCCTCTGGGCGGTGGACTCACGACGAAGGCGCCACTGCACTGGTCAACCATGCAACTGTTTGGTTACATGGTTACCAATCAGCGTAATAAATATTTATTGAGTTAAAGGGAACCATTTGGTCTGTCGCTTAGTGTATAGTTATCTGAACGCAACATTACATAAAGTTAACAACTGTTAACTACTCTTTGGTTATATGGTTACCACTCAGCGTAATAAAAGATTTATTGAGTTAAAAGGATCCATTTGGCTTGTCGCTTAGTGTAGACTTGTCTGAAAGCAACATTACATGAAGTGAGTGGAAGATGGTCTCCCCCACTCAACATAAGTAGGAGTAATAATAATAATAATAATAATGATAATAATAATAACAATAATAATAATGGGAAGGAGATGGCAGGAATCACGGGTGAAACAGGGATGTGTTTCAGGTGTCTTAAAAAAAAAATGCCTGAATATATCGAAAGTTGTTTACTCAGCCGAATGTGCACCATATCACCGGTGCAAACAATGACAGATTATATTCTCATACTTAAATTTTCAGCATGGTGTGTGTGTGTGTGTTGAACATAACCAGTTTTCAGTGATTCATGTTTTCCACCCGCCCGCCAGATATTGCACTTAACACAGCTGGCTCAAAAACTGTGGATTTGCATGCAATAGTTTTTGCACAGATGCATGCAGAATTGTATATCGATGCCAATGATACACATTTTGAAGATGAAAACATGATTTTTAGCGATATCTGAATGTTTAAATGAGGACTGTTTATCAACCGCGCCTCCCGTCACTTGAAACCGACTAATAGCTGCTTCGACGCCAGATACCCTCAGCTCAACGCGTTCCGTGTAATGTAAAACAATGAGGACAATTAGTAGGGGCCAAAACAGCCCTTTAGAAAACTTCAATTGACTTAAAATTGAAAAAAAAAAAAATCTGTGACCCAGTCGTAATCATCCTGTCAAGTTTCATCGCAATCCTGTTTCCAGTTTCTGCTGTGCTACAAACACAGACACACGGCTAGAATTATAGCACTGTATGTTATTATATGCTTGGTAATGACTGCCTTTTATATTCATGTGATCCTGTAAACAAGTAACACTAAGTGTAGGCTCTTGCAGTCATGTACTGAGTTTAACAACAATAAGAAGGATTGATTCATCCAGCTAAGATTTCAGGAATGGTGTGTCTGGGGTCGAACTACGTGTTCTGTATTCATTTGAGTTTGTAGATACTTAACATATGGCACAAACGGTTTGTAATAAAGAGCGAGACATAACAGCATTTCAAATTCTCCCGCGCCACACCCACTCTGGTCCAGGCTAAGGCTCGATACGTATTTATGAAGGGGTTTCTTAGAGGGGGTGGGGGGAAGATACCAAGGTAAAGGAAAAAACATGTATTTCATTTAGATGAATAACAGTGCTCTTTTGCATATATTCTCGTAGTCATTTGGTCCCTCAGTACCCACTCCACCCATTTCTCATATATAACTATTGAATCATATTTATGTGTCTTCCGCCGCAAGGATGGGAAAGATAGTCAGGTAAAAGCTGCATTCATAACTTGGTAGTCTTTGTTCATACTAAACTCTACTTGCTCAAATGACGTGCCTTCAGGTCTGCACAATACACCTCACAGACTTTTTTTTTCCTTGCAGGATGCGATGGAAGAAGTGAATTGATGGCTGAGGTACAGTTAAAGGGAGAGGTGCATAGCAGGTGCGGAGGAAAATGGAAATACTAACGAGAGGAGAAATCAGAGGAGAATAATTTGTAGCAAAGTAAATGGCAAGTAGGCCTACGGGAGAATGTTAAGAAGAGAAGGAGGAAGGTTGTAGAAAACTCGAGGAAAGAAAGAAATGACAGATGTTAGTAAGAGGTACGGAAGGTCATGAAGGAAGGAGTTGAGCAGTTGGAGATTGAAAAATGAGGAGAGAACGGGAAGGAATAGTATAAGTTAATGACAAGTCTGAAAGAATAAAGAGGACAGTCTCTTACTTTCAGGTATCCAATTATCACTCTCACCATTAGCCCTCTCATAGTTATATAAATTGCATCTTCTCCAGTAGTGTATTCCAGCCAAAGATAAACGATATTAATCAAGTAAGAGTTAGTCATAGGAGTCTGAGATTGTTTACTGCGAGAGTTAACAGGAAATAGCTTTCTTTTCTTTCCTGCTTCCAATCCCTTCTTCCCATCGTCTATCACTCTCTTTCTTCATGTCTTCGTCTCCCCTTTCTCTCCTATCATCTTTACCCTCCTCTACCTCCCTCTTTTCGTATTCCTAACTTTCATCCCCGTCATTTACCCTCTGTCACCTTTTCTTCCTCCTGTAGTACTTTTCTTCCTTTTCTCTACTCGTTTTTTCCACCTTTGTGTTCCTTTTCTTCCTCCCCTTTATTCCATTTTCTTCCCACACTGTCGTCCTTTTCTTTCTCCTCTTTGCTACTTATTCTTCCCCTTCTGTACTCATTTCCTTCCTTCTTGCTTTGTTATCCTTATCTATTACTCATAAAATTAGATGTAGTTATAGTATACTCTGTAGCAAATAGCCAGGAATGGACCATTAGACCTGTTGCTGTTTGCTTTCCTTTTTACTCATCGGTACTTCCTTCTCCCTCATTCTCCCCTTCATCCTTTTGTATGTCCTGCCTCCTTATTTTTCAGCTCCTAACGCTTCTCCTACTTTCTTCCGTCATTCTTCCTCCTCCTACATCCCTCTTCCTCCTCTCATCTTCCTCCCACAACCCCCCCTCTCACCACCTATCTCCCTTTCTTCCTCCATGTAGTTCCCTTTATTCCCCACAACTAACTCCCTTCGTTTGTCATCCTATCTCCCTTTCCTTCCTAAACTGCTTGTCTTTTCTTTGTTCCTCCTGTCATTTATTTCTTCTTTCTCCTATTTTCTTCCACCTCGTCGTCTTCTCTTTCTCGCCCCTCGTCCATGCCCCGTCTCCCATAAAACCCTCTCTTTCTTCTTCCTTCCTCATCTTCTCTCTTCCCTTCCAACCGATCTCTCTTTCTCCTTTATTCCTTTCCAACCATCACGGTCACCCAGAGGTCAGCACGCACAGCCACAGGTCTGGAAGCAAATGTACTACGACAAGCTTAGAGTACTGACTACAGGCAATGTCACAGTCCAATTCTCTCCTGACCCCTACTGACCTGCCTCCCGCACTTGTATTATACACCCTTTAGTTTCCTCACTTCCCTCCTACTATCCTGTCTCCTTCATCTCTCCCAATATTTCCCCTCTAAAACAGTACCCTCCGTTTCTCCCACCCTATATTCCCTTTCATTTCTTCCCTACCCTCATTTTAACTCGTACCTCTCCGTCCTCAGTCCCCTCCTTTCTATCCAACTTGCTCCGTCCTCCCCTTTAATTCTTCCCTGTCTGGTACCATCCTATCCGACTTGCTATTACTATCCTCTCCTAAAACCTCCCCCTTCCTTCCTCTCATCTCACTTGACCCCTTCCCTTTTTACCTCCTCTACCTCCCCTCCTTCCCTCACTCATTTGTCTGCTCCCCCTCTCCCAGTGCCTTCTCTTTCGTCTTATTTTCCATCTTCTAAATCCCCCACTTCCCCGTATCTAATACCCGTCTCCCTCCCCCTTCCTTAGTTTTGATGTTCTTTTCCTTCCTTCCACTGGCCTCTCCCTCTCTTTCCTCTCACTTATTCTTCTCTAAGCGGTATCACCTCTGTCTCATTGTTCCCCGTTTCCCTTTAACATTTTCTCTTTTCCTTTCTACTGCCTCCCATTCCTTCACTCAACGTTCCCCTCCCTCTATCTTTCTCTACATCGTTTTCCCCTTCTCCCTCTCACGATCCCTTCTCTCTGTCCCTTTTTCCCTCCCTATCATTTTCCCGTTTGTCCCTCTCAGTACCCCCTTTCCCTCACTGCCCCCTCCCTTTCGCTACTCCCTCCCTCCCGTAACTCCCTCTCTCTTGCTACCCCATCTCTCCCTCTCATTACCATCTCCCTCATGCCTACTGTCTTACCTCTTATTAACTCACTCATCTTACTATTTCTTCAGCCCTTCACCGATCTTCTACCATGCGAGGTTTTCCCAACTTCCCTTCTCTTCTCAATGATCACATAAGTCACTGTACTCTCGTTGTCTTAAGAGGCTCTCCACCACTGCTTTGTTATGTAGATAGCTGATCACTCCTGCAACTGTCTTCTCTGTCTTCATTGCTCCTTTCCTACGAACTCAAACCATCATGCCGCAAAAATAAGCATCTCGATATATAATGTTCCGCATATCTTCGTCAATTAACTCTAATTTGGCGCCTGCTATCTGTTCAGTCTCATAATTTTTCACTTCTCTGGATCAAGCACTCCTTTCAACCTATCTGTCTGCTTGCAAACATGTTGTCACACGAGCACCTGCTCACAGATACAAGCAGACACACACACACACACACACACACACACACACACACACACACACACACACACACACACACACACAAACACACACACACACACACACACACACACACACACACACACCCACACACACACACACACACACACACACACACACACACACACGTGCATACATGCATGAACACGTGCACACATGCGCTCATGTGCACTAACATTGCAATGATGAGACGTGCTAAAAATACATATTGTCTGACCCCTAAAAAACAAGTAGAGATGCGTAGTCATGATTTTTAATACTCGGCAGCCACAGGCACACTGCCACCAGCCTGCCTGATGTGGCATGGCCTGTTCCTGTCTGCCTCACTCTTCTGCCTCATTCTCTTCCCTCATTCTCCTGCCTCACTCTTTTCTTTTCTATATTCTGTCTATTTTCTCAGGCGCTGACGAGGACCCTTCACGTGGGTCAAAAGTCCTCCTCCTCGTATCTACCAGTTGAAAGGACCCTGGTCCGTCTCTGGTGCTGTGTACCACAGCCGAATCTCGACACTGTGTATGATCTATACTGTCCAGAACTTGTAGGACGGCCCAGCGGAAGCAGTTGCATACTTGTGGTCGACGGGGTTGCTCTGTCATTCAGACCGCTGATACGAAACAAGACTAACAACTGTTTTCTCTCTCTTTAATGTTCGACCTCATGCCTTGCTGTTCTATTTTCTATCTCACGCGTTGCTTCTGTCTTCTTTTCCTAAATGTGTCTAATTCTCCTTCAATCTCTTCCCTTGCTTCTCGCTATTCGGCTACTTCATTCTCTTCTTTTGCTTCACTCTCTTCTCTCGTCTTACTCTTTTCTCCTGACTCATTCTCTTCTTCCTCATTCTCTTCTCCTACCCCACTCTGTTCTTCCTTACCCTCTTCTCTGGACCATCTTTCTTCTCTTACATCACTTTCTTTCTCCTCACTCTATTCTGTCACACTTCTATCTGCCTGACTTCTAAACACACTTTTTCCTTTCATGTCTCCCGCCGTATTTCAATTCAATTCTGTCTTACTCCCCATTTTTTTGCACTTTTATCTCACTGTCTTTCCTACTCCCTTCTCATATGCACACCATTCTTCCATTATGCATCACCAACTAAGTAATTCTTTTGCCTCACTCTTCCATCCCCTACCCCACTTTCTGCTTCTTTTGCCTCACGTGTCTCATTCCCTCCCTCCCCCTTTTTCCCCCTACTGTTTACTTCTGACTTTTTCCCTGACCCACTCTTCTCCGTCTACTGCCTTACTATCCTGCATCTCCTGCCTCAATTCCAATTACGCTTATAACACTCTCCTATCGAGCATCTTCTGTCTAACTCTTCCCTGAACTGTCCAAACTCGTCTGCCAGTTTCCTTATTTTCTATTTTTACTTCACTCCTCGAGCTCCTGTGTCTCATGCATCACTAGCATTTCTTTCCCCACGATTTTTCCTCACCTGTTCCCTACCTCCTGTCCTTCCTACCTTAGTTATCTACCACCTGCCCTTTTTTCCGCACGTACCTTACCCTTCTGCAGTTCCACTTTTCTGGTTATATCATGAGATACTTGGTTCTCTCTTTCCTACCTTACTGGCTCGCTTTCTTCTGTCTCATTATTCCACCACCTATCTCACCCTTCCATTTTTCCCTCTTCAACCTCACATTCCTCCTCTTCCTTACTCCCTTACTCTTCATTAATGCAATATTGTTGATTACAGCCTCACTCGTCTAAGTCTTTTCATTCATCCCAACTTCTCCCCCACATTTCCTTCGCTGCCTCACCCTCCCTCCCTCACTTTCACATATCCTACCTCATTCCCCTGCCTCACACTTCACCTCATACCTCATGCCACTGCCTCACCTTCATATTTCCTACCTCCCTTTCAGTTTATCCTTTCTCTCTCTCCCTCTCTTCATTCTTGGTTCATTTTTATGCCTTCGCACACCTGTGGTGGAGGTGGCATTAAGTGATTGGTCTGTCTGTCTGTGCTTGCGTTCGTGCGTGCGTGGGTCCGTGCGATAGTAACGCTATTGTGAGGAAGATATCTCCTAAACTCATCGAAGGATTTCTATTTTTTTTTTCAGTGACGCAGTATTAGGTGATGAACTGCTTAGGTGAGCTAGGTCAAGAGGTCAAAGGTCAAGGTCATACGAGGTCGACCTAATTTTGTAGGCGCTATATCTCCTGAGCCCCTCGACAGATTTCGACCGACTTTCGTCAGTGATACAGTATCAAGGGACGAGGAACTGATTGGTAAGTTAGGTCAAGGGGTCAAATGTCAAGGTCAAGAGTATGGGCACGATATCTCCTGAGCCTCTAGCAAGATTTCGGCCAGAATTTTATCAGTGATACAGTATGAAGGGACGATGAACTGATTAGGTCAACAAAGTCGAGGTCATAGGTCAAGGTCATGTGGGTGTGGGCGCGATATCTCCTAAACCCCTCAACGGGTTTCGACAAAACTTTTGCCAGTGATACAGAATGAACGGACGATGAAATAATTACATCAGCAAGGTCAAGGGGCCAAAGGTCAAGGTCGTATGAGCGTGCGGACGATATTTTCTTAACCCCTCAACGGATATCAGCCAAACATTTTTCGGTGGTACAGTATGAAGGGACGATGAAGTGATCTGGTCAGCAAGGTCAAGGGTCTAAAGTCAAGGCCATATGGGTGTGGTTGCGACCTCCTGAACCCCTCAACGGATTTCGACCAAACGTACGTCAGTGACAGAGTATGAAAAGACGATGATCTGATTAGGTCAGGAAAGTCAACGGGTTAAAAGTCAAGGTAATATGGATGTGGACACTATATCTCCTTAACCCCTCGACGGATTTCCACCAAACTTTTGTCAGAGGCACAGTTTGAAGAAATGATGAGCTGATTGGGTCAGCAAGGTCAAAGAGGGTGACTTAGTTTATCTTTAGTCTCATTTCGACCCACAATGAACCCAGTCATGGAGGCAGTATGGCAAGTCCGTGTGCGAGGCTTGGCGGAGGCGTACCAAGCGTCGCTCTGCGTCTACAGCTTGGGGCCAGAATTCTTGGCGTATCATCTTCTCTGGCTCAGTCTTCCTAATCCTACTTCATTCTTGTATCTATTTCCACAATGAATGTTTAGTTTGTGTGAGTGTACCGCTACGTGTTGGAACAGGTAATTACTTGCGTGTATTAGGTAATTACGTTGTGTATCAGGTAATTACTTGCGTGTGTGTGTGTGT
>JAGKTI010006434.1:26850-40772 GCA_018397915.1 Birgus latro
TATAATATTATTGATTCACTGGATCATTCATATCTAGTAATATGTGATCAAGTAAAACTTCCATCTTGATTATTCTTAAAAATTTAATATAATATGTGCTAAGTTTTTAATAATCACTGGTGAATGTGGGATATAATCCTTATTTATGTACCAAATCTCTTCAGATTTTAACTGAAGTTTCCTTTGAACTTTGCATTTATGGGGAAATGTGAAAGCAAAAAATTCAGGGTACCAGGTGAGGCTATAATCTGTGATATTTATAAAGTTTCCTAAGTTCAAAAAGAAAAATCAAAATCACCAGTAAAAGTGAAATAAAGTCCTTATTTATAGACCAATTTTAATCAGGTTTTAACTGGAGATCCTTTGAACTCAGCATTTACGCAAAATGTTAAATGTAAAAAAAATAAGGCCACCAGGTGGCGCAACAAGCTGCTGTATTTTGAAAATTTGCTTATAATCCAGAAAAAAATCCTGGTAAAGACAGGATAAAATCCTTTTTCAATGTTCAATTTTGCACAAATTTTAACTAGCGATTCCTTTGCGCTTGGCATTTACGGAAATCTATCAAAAGCCAAAGATTCAGGCAAACACATGCCGAAAGAGGCTAATATCATTTGAAAGTTTGGAAAACTTCTGAAAAAAAAAAATCACCACAATAAGTGGAACAAAATAATTATTTTTGGCCAATTATGCTCAAATTTTAACTGGAAATTCCTTTGAGCCTGCTACTTCAGGAGAAATGCCCAGAATTTAAAAATAAATCAGGCTGCCTGGTGGTGCTATAAGCTGTTATATTTTTTAAGTTAGCTAAATCTTTTAAAATATTAGAGTAAAAGTGGAACAAAATCCATTTTTATGAACCAATATTGCTCAGATTTTAACTGGAGATCCTCTGAGCTCAGGACATACGGAATATATCAAAAGTAAAAAAATTCAGGTCACCAGGTAGCTCTATATGCTGATACATTTTGATAATTTGCCAAAACTCTAAAATCACTGGTAAACGTGGGATAAAATCCTTATATATTAACCAATTTTGCCAAAATTGTAACTGGAGATTTATCTGTGCTTGGTGCTTATGGGAAATGTCAAAAGTCAGAGATTCGGGCAACCACGTGGCACAATAGGTTGATTAATCTTTAAAGTTTGCAAAATTTCTGGGAAAAAAAAAATCTTATTTATTGACCAATTTTGCTCTGATTTTAAGTCGAGATTCCTCTGAACTTAGCATGAGAAAATGTCTTTAAAAAATGCAGACCACAGTATAAGGTTCATTATGTTCATTTATTTTGAAAGTTGACAAAAATCCTACAAAATCACCAGTAGAAGTGCGAAAAAATCCATATTTATGGGCCAATTCTGTACAAATTTTGACTAAAAATTCTTTTTAGGTTCCCATAAAGGGAAACGTAAGGAAAAGTTGAAGTTTTGACCGCTAGGTGGTGCAGACTCTGATTTAGGGAAACAAATAAAAAAAAATCTAAGAATATCAAAAGTTAATTAAATTTATGAACCAATCTTTCCATATTTTCATTGGAGATTACCCCTCTTTGTTTTGGCACAAAAGGGACATTATGAAAAGTAGAAATTGAATAAATTTAAGCTTATTTTCCATTCACGAAATGATATCGTAGAATTTATCCAAAATAGCAGTTAAACATTATGATCATAAACACAATTTTTCATGGCATTCATCTTAAAAAAATAATAATAATAATTTACCATATATCAAAGCGAAGGCATCCACGGGGTTGAAAGGTGGTCACCATCTTAGCTACTTCAAAACACAAGTTTTACAAGAGATGATGGTGGTCACCTTGCTCTAGTGACCAGTGTTCCACCCCATACACACCTTCACTTGATTCGAAAGTTCTACCAAAGAATTCGATTAGTTTCTTGGCTTTCTTAACAGCCTCTGTATATTGGTTGATTGGTCTATGTTCATTTGTTAATATAATTCCCAAGTCTTTTTCACGACTGACATTGTCTATTTTAATACTGTTTATAGTGGAACTGGCTTTTTCATCTCTATTACCAATGTCTAGCACTTTGCATTTACTATCATGAAAATACATCTTCGCTGTTTGGCCATAGTTAAACAGTCAGTTAAGGTCACTCTAAATTGCCTGCCTCTGCAAGGATATCTGCTATGTTTCCAACTTTAGTATAATCAGCAAATATGGGTATTTTTCAAAATAAACCATCATCTACATTTATATATATTAAAAGCAGAATATGACCCAATACTGTGGCAATCCACTTAAAACATCTTTCCAGACCAACTCATATCATTTATTACGACTCCCTGTTTATGTTCTTGAAGTCAGTTATTGATCCACTCGAGCACATTGCATCTGAGTCCATGCACCTTCGATATCTGAAGTAGTCTTCTATGGGGAACTTTCTCAAATACTTTTCGAATATCGACATAGTTTCAGTTGATCTGGTCTCATTGTAAATACTGATCATACCAGAAAAGAAATCCAAGACTTTTGTAAGGCACAAGCGATTATTTCGAAAACTGTGTTGTTAAACTTGAATGAGAGTATTTATTTCTACGAGCTAAACAAACTTGTCCCTGATAATAGTTTCTAACAACCTGCACGTCAATGAAATTAAGCTTATTGGTCGATAATTTTATGTTTGTGATTTGATACCTTTTTTAAAATACTGGAGTTACATTTGAGGAACCTTACTGTTTCTTTGTGACTTATTTACTAGTTCAATTAATGACAGATATTTCATTCACTGCTTCCGTCAGAGTGCATGGAGATATTTTATCTGCACCAGGTGTTTTATATATTACCAATGACAAGTCGTACATCATTCTCGCTAACAATAATGTCACTGATTATGTTACCGTATTCCAAGACCACAGGAAAAGATCATCACTGTGAGATCATCACTATGCTCTCCACTTTGTGACTAATGGCCATTTATTGGTGCTATGACCTTCAAGTTTCTGATAAAGCTGAAAAATTCTTTAGGACTGGATTTACTGGTACGAGCAACATGAGCTACAAAGGTTTTCTTGCTTCATTTTATTAATTTGTTTCTTATTTACAACAAAGGTCATCATATTTATTTGTATAAGTTTCCTTCTTTTGGCAATATAATTTTTGTGTGCATTTTTTTTTAGCTGATAGTCAACACTTGATAAACGTATTCCATCATTTGGTTTTAATATTTTTAGAGCCCGTCTGTTGTACAGTACATTGGAATTTATAACTTTTATACATTACTGAAAATATCTCTGAAAAATATTCATGCTTCATTAATGTCTACTGTTCGAACAATGGAATTCCAGTCACTAGAATCAATATTCTCATTTAATTTATGAACATCTGTTCGTCTATAGTCCGGCATTTTCTTGTAACTAGCCCTGACACTGTTATCACTAGTACTGAACTCATCTTACCATAACATTACTTACTAAGTTTTCTGATGTAGCCATAACCGGATCTATTGAGGCACCTCTTCATGTTGGACAGTCTACCAGCTGATGCAATGCGCTTTCTTGTGTGTTGGAGTACAATCAAAGACAAAAGTCGTTTTATGAATTTTGGTGAAAACATCGTCTGAAAGGTTCAGATTTTGGTGCGTTTTGCGATGTGTCATACGGACTTTTGGTAGCACTGACATGAGATGCCATTTGCTCCTGTTGTTGAGCAGATGGATGCCAGCATATTTTTTTTTTAACTAAGCAAAACATATCTATATAGTGCTTTTCTGTCTTCTAATTTTACTTGATATATATGAACCATTTCTCATCTGTTCTCTCTTTTAGTGTCATGTCAGCAATACTACAATACCTAATGAACTGTCCTGAAATAATTATTCCCTTTTTATTCGTTTAACTTCTCCTTTGCTTAAGTTGATAATTATGAGCAGTAATTGTCATTATTGTCAGTGCTCTCAATCAAAACTGTCCAAACTATTTTATGTATGGGGATAAATCCACTGCATGATAATCAAATGCATTGCTATGAGTGGCAAAATGAAACCCACAGGCTGAAGTCTAAACACATGACCCAAAAGACCAAAAGTTTGTGCTCAACTGTTCGTGTGGTTCATTAGAGGTACAATTCGTCTCTCACAGCATAAACACTGCTTGCAAGTGCTGCCTTCCACCTTTGTGAGTATTTCCTGGTAATGTAAAGGTATGATAACACGAGGAGGAGACTGAACGATGAACGTTCTCCATTTTGCCTCCTTCCTAAAATCATCTAATCCACCTTTCTACATTTCTGCTTACATTGAATGTTTGCACTGTCTGTTCAGGATTCTCTCCCATTAAATATGGGTTGGATGCATACTGATTGCTTTATCTTTCCATACAACGGTATGTACTAAGTTTGCTTGACGTTTTGTGGTAAGGTGTAAGATAAAATGGCCAGGCAATCATTGAATGACCAACTATGTCTCATGGACGCGGCAACTTTCGAGAAGTGATGTTAAGGCTTTGGAATTTCGTGAGTTCGTTTATACTCTCACCCCATCAGCAAAAGATATGAAGCTTGAGGAAATCTGGCAAGTCAACCATGAATGTGTAACTGTGGTAGAGCACTCATAATGTTTCATGAGTTTCATTTAATCATCGGACAAAACAGTGGCACGACTTTTATCTTTGAGTGTACAGGTCCAACCCTGTGTGTGAAGACAGAGCCTCTCCCCATTTGGCAACTTGTAAATTAAAATCACCAAATATTATAGTATACAACGCTGTACATAATTCAATAATTTGGTTGTAAATTTCACTGCCAATGTTAGTGGACTGTGCTGGAGGATGATAAGTTAACCCAAGTATATTATGCTATGGGATTATTGCTAAGCTGGAGATAAATATTATCAATGTTATCGAAAGAGCGATAAGGAATTACAACTAGATGAAGACCTACTTTAATATATAATAGTACACCGCCTCCACTCTGTTAATTCTCTCACTACTGAAAATTTTGCAGCCTGGAATGTTGTATCCTGCTAAAAAAAAAAAATTGTTGTTGGTTTTTGAGCAGTGACTGTGTTATGCCTATTACATCAGAATCTTCAGCAACAGAGAGAGAGAGAGAGAGAGAGAGAGAGAGAGAGAGAGAGAGAGAGGGGGGGAAGAAGAACAGACCGACAGACAGACAGACAGATCAATAAATATTAACACCGGTGATAGCAGGAAATTACGAATATAAAATAGCTATAAGAGTGGAAGGAAAGCTTTGTCGAAAGATGTTTCAGACAGAGAAGAAAATATACTTGAAACTGGAAGAAACGGGATTCTAGAAGTTGTATCAAAATTACAGGTTTATGCGAGGCTGGAATGTAGAAAAAATAAACAGTAATTGTTATAATGGAGGAGAAGTGGAAACGAAGGACATACCATAGGAAGAAGGGGATATCAAATGACAAAGTATAAGGATCGAAGACAAGCTCTATTTGAAGACTTACCAAAAAAGAAAGGAGTGGGTATAAGAAGGTTGGAATTTAGAGAAAAGAAAAAGTACATACAACAGTGGATCAAGGAAAGTAATGTGTCTGAGGTGTAGTCTTGTTTTTCCGTGGGAGGTTCCATTTCATTGCTGGATATGGCACATTAATATTCCCTTGTACGCTATTTATGCAGGAAATGCAGATACTTAAGACATAACTAATACACTTCGAATTCTAAGGTTTTCATTTAAAAGAGATCACTAAGTATTAGGGTACTAAAAAGCAAAGCAAGGATGGCCCGACCGGGGGGGGGTCACCCCCCCCAGTGTGTGTTCTGAGTTGGTCAAAAAATTACTGAGTTGGTCAAAAATGGAGAGTGGAGACTTTTTCTTTTTTTTTTACATAAAAGGAGAGGTTTCCAAGAGGAGACCTCTCCTTTTATGCAAGACCGAACCAAAGAAAAAAGGTTACATTATCTGACGCTTCTAGCTTCTGAAAGTGACCTAACTGATCATTCGGATCTTCAAAAAATTGCAGCTCATGAAAACAAGGAGAATAAATTCTTGAAACCATTATCATTATACAATCTGTACATACAGGTTGTTACTGCTGAATCCTTATTAATCCATTATCCACATTCCACTCAAGTTGACTCAATTTGTTTTTCACATTTTTTCTTTATTTGACTTACCAAGTGTGATTTGTGTATGTGTAATTTTTTTCTTTTTAAGTGGTCAGTTTAAGCATCTTGTATCTCTCATTGTATGACTGTTCACTGATTTTCAGTCGTGCAATTCTGAATTTAAGTTGTGTCTATGTGAACCAGAAATCCAGAATGAAAGTTTGTTTAAACTTGTCACCACTAAATAAATTGCCTTCCAGGAAATACTGTAAGTCTGTTACAATAAAAATTTCTTTCTCATAAATTTAGTTTGTTTAAATCTCTTTAGTTGGTCACACCGTAACGCCAAACGGATCAAGTTTATCAAAATTGTCCTTACCGCCCCCCAATCACATACTCCTCGGGCCATCCCTGCTAAAAAGCCAACAAAGACTACAAGAAGAGTTCATCCCAGCAGAATATGACGACACCGCCACCTCGACACTCAAAGCGAAGGTGATAGATAGAAGAGGCTGTAGTTTGTGATTATAGTTTTCGGGAGAATTTGCAAGTCTTCAGTAATGGCGATAATTCCATGTGAGTTGGATTCTGTCACTGTAATAATTTCATTTAGTTTATAGGAGAGTGATGTGGTGTTAGACAACAACACAAATGAAAGTTAATTTCATATGCGGGGAATTCCGAAATGCTTGTACGGTTTGGAGCTTAGAACTTTAGGGACCTTGTTCTTTGTGGTCAAAACGCCGATTTTCCGTTGAAAGTGCCGATCTCGTTTATTTCCTCTTCCATGAAATGAGGATACTGACTTAAGTTTGTTGATCACAGCGGTTTGTGGATAGCCGTGACCTTTTCCCAGGATAAACAAGTGGTGGGGGTGTAGGCAGTCCTGGTCATGTAAACAATCCAGGTAGTGAAAACAATCCTGGTAATTTCGGTCCTGGGCGGACAGCAATAGAGTTTCCAATACGAAGAAAATTAACACCATGAAAATCACCAGCAGCAGACTTCACTGTTGTCCCGACATGAGTGCAGCAATGTTTAAATGTAAAGGAATCCGAAGGTCTTGCTAAGTATAGGTGAAATGATGAACTAAGGTCCAACAAACTGATCTAGACTGCCTGGGAGCACCAGCTTCTACGTATAACGTTTACATGTGTGTGTGTGTGTGTGTGTGTGTGTGTGTGTGTGTGTTTTAGCCTCGGCACCACCCATGCTCTTTCCGGTAAAGCCTTATCACTTCAAAGATGAGAGAGTAGAGCAAGGGATTGCAGCGAGAGCTGAGCAAAGAAAGGATGTGATGCGCATGAAAGCGAAGAAAAAAACAGGTGAACAAGAGGAGGTGAGAGATAAGGAAATGACAGGCTGGATTGGAGGGGACTACGGAGAAGACAAGAAGGAATTCAAAAAGAACTGAGGGGATGGGAGGAGGAAGTGATTTCTAGGAGAGGAGGTTCCTTAGGTGCGTGTAGGAGCCGACCATCACTCCTACTCTTAATGGTCACGCCTAATCAGATTCAGCCTTGACTCTAGCAATTGGATAGTAGAAGAGAATATAAAGGGACGATAACAGGGGGAGTGTATTCGAATCCAAGGTGAGGCAAGGAGAGGGAAAGAGACAAAAGAAAGTGATTCAAAGAAAGGAAAGAATTTTTTTCAGGAGCCAAAGTAGTAGAAAAAGCTCAGAGGTTTCCTAGGAGCTTCGGCTTTAGTCATACATACTGAAGAGATGAGAGAAAAGTAGAGCGGAATATAAGAGAGGTGAGAATCAGGAAAGGAAGAAGGGAAGAATTAGAGGGGGGGGGGGGGTATAAGTGATGAGAAAGGGGAGAGAGAGAGACTGGCTGATTGACTGATTGAAATTCCGTCCAGAGTGGCAAAGATAAGCATTGGTCTAGGTGCGTGAGAGGGTGGTCATCACTCATACAGTTTACGGTAACCCCTAACCAAACTCACTCGTGTTCCCCACCAGCGTTCCTATTCATAAATCAAGGCAGTGATGGCCCACTCGTAAACCCCGAGATCAGAGAAGCCACGACCGCACTCAGACACCGATGGCTTTGTAGGATGGGGTGTGGAGTGGGTGAGGGGGAGTGCATGGGTTAAGAGGATGAGGGAGCATGAGGTGGTGATTAGATGTTGCTCGGTGGTTTGGTCGCTTTAGTGCTGGCCTTACGCCTGGAGGACGCTCTAGTGTGGTGGGTTCGAGGCACACCGACTGCCACTGACTGTTGGTGAACGCGCACATGCTAATGTCTGTCCGTAACAATAAAACAACCAAGCCTACACCATAAGTCTGTCGGCTTCAGCTGTCATGTATCACCGTCCGTGCTTTGTGTCAGTCCTATCCACTTTCTAACCCCCTATGACGTTAATTTGAAAACTGAAGGCTAGTGGAGATGATATGTGAACTTAGGAAGCAGATAAACAGAAAGACGGCAGTGGAGTAAGTATAAAGAGAACGAGAGAGAGAGGGGGGGGGAAGGTGAGAGACAAAGGGACGGGGTGAGATAATAGGGCGTGAAGAAGGGTATTTGGGGATTAGTTCATGTGCTGTGATGAATCGGTGGGAAATTAGGGGCGTGAAGCAGCAGATGGACGATACGGCGGAGGTTAAAATGAATATGAAGGAGGGCTTTAAGTGCTGCGGAGCGTGAAGGATCTTGTAACTAGTTTTCTCTTAAACATAGACCTCGCGTCACATTTTAACCAATTTATTTTCAGTATTGCACATTTATTACTAAGCCGCATTTTCGTATTTCGTATTACTCCATCCTTAGCAATTTAACCTATGAGCCGTATTGTTGTTGCTACTAATTTCCTCGCAACTCAACCCGGCGAGTTATTATGAAAATTATACTTTGATATGCACTTGATTTATCAATATATTTTCAATATGAAAACAGTTCTCATCGTAAGGGACGTCCTGGCACCTTTTTCTTTGTGGTTTCTCATGAATAATGTTCTCAAATTCTTTTATATGCTTTTTTTTTTTTCGTAATACCGACAGTGTACCAGTACCATACTGGAGGGTATTAAGATGTAGCTGCAAAAATATATCGCTGAGAAAAATGTATTAAATCTTAGCCATCAAAAATACAGGTCTTTGTGCTGATGAGCGTAAAGGGAGATACAACTGCGTCCTGAGAACCATGGATGAAAGGTTTGTATGGGTGCGGAGGAACTGGTGATGATGTGATCTAGTATAACGGTAGGCGTATGCAGAGAATATTAATTTCTACAGCCCTGAGACATCTAACGTAAGTTAAAAATAATCATCAGACGTTCACTCACTCGCTTACTCAAACGGTGAGACAGTGCACAGGTTAGCTTATGGTCTGACGCACTGGGTTGTCTCTGTGCAAGTCTCCAGGTAGCAATTTTCCCATTCCAGGCAACTCGAGCAAAATATTGTGGCTCTTTTCACATGAATGAGTTTGGTACCTCTCCCTTGGTCTCCAGCAATCCGAATTGTATCTCAGATTGCGCCATATGAACAAGATCATTCCCAGGAAGTGCCATGTACCTTTATAGCTGGATTTGAAGTTCACGCATTATCCAGTTAACAGAGCTTGACTCAGTTTCATCATGTAATTTTTCCTTACGCACTCGGTCGTATCAACGTTATTTCATGATCATCTGAAGGATCATGAGATAGCGCTGTCTAATATCAAAGTCTCACAGCAGTAATGAAAGGCAAGGAGCACCATAGGCACGAAGATGGGAATTTTCGTCTTGCTTCACATAATTGACAACGCCTAATGCTCGAACTGAGTGAGTCAGTTGCATCATTAAGCAAGACTGATGCAAAAAGTAATCTCACCACCTGACCCACCATTATTAATCACATTGCCAAACTTAACAAGACCTGTATATCTTCACCACATGCGTGAACAGAGTGTACAGCTTCATCCAGCAAGCCGCGAAATACCTGAACCTTGTTCTTGGCTCAGGAGTCCTTTCGTTCCAGTGGGTTTAACTCCTCATGAAATGCCTCGAAAGCACACAGGAGAACATGAAGGGACTCCACTAAGAAAGCTGCATCATCATCAGAATCATGGTAAGAAACCACAAAACTGAGAAATGGTACTCTGAAGTATCTCTGAACTACAGCCCCACCCAGCACGCATTCCGTACATATGTTGAACGTGTGATGGCAAGGACATCTTTATTGTACGACGCACAGCTATTGGAAGGTTTTCAGATGAAAATGGTTGCTTTATCTCTGACAATATCCCTTAGCTACCTCTTTTCTCTTTCAGAAAAACTCTTGCCCAACAAGACAGAAGTCTGTGCTGCTCCCGATTCTCAGCCAGCCTGGCAGCAGGACCCTCGTCACTTTTAGCCGGTGCTCTGGTGAGAAGTAATTATTGTTAAATCTCGAGTAATCTCCAACACGTTCATCAGCTGCTACCAGGGTATCAAGCTGAAAGGTATCCCAGTCTTCAACAGCCTCCTCAGGAGCACTGAGCATTGCAAATCGATTTCAGAGTTCCACCTCATACTCGGGAACACATTTCTTATCCCTGAGGTTTTCAAAATGTAAAAGTTTTAGGTGGCGTCTTGGATTTCTTACTGTTTTGATTTGCAGCTTCAAAGCAACAACAACGTCTTTGATAAATAGCAAAGAACTCTGCACTCTTGGAAACCCAGAGTTATAATGGATTCTCCACTGACTACTTACAAGTTGTGGTCAGTCTGTCTAACAACACCTGCGTCATTGGAATACCAAGTCCAGCCGTTAAGCTATAGCCATCAGATCTAGGATCCAACATTTCTCAGCCAACATAATTTTGAAAAATCCATGATGGAACTATTGACATTTATGGTTTCAGAACCATGTGTACCTATACTTTCATCAAAACATGTGTAATTACAGGTAGCAATACTGAAATCACCAAACACCAACAGTGTGTTCCGCGTGGGTGTCGTTTTCCACAGCTGACAAGTGTCGTCGGTCATCCTTCAGAATAAGACTGATAGACGTCTCTGTTAAAGACGTTAACCGCTTCAGCATAATGTTATATAATTATTTTGCGCTTGTTACAGTCAGACGATCTCAGTCATGTTTATACCATATTATATTATGCACCCTTGGACGGTTCCTTCTTCATTTAACGACTGGGTGAGAGAAAAAAAAATCTTCATTAATATCACTAAAATACGTATTACATTCTATTCATGTGACAAATAGAGTGTCAGCAAACTTAGGAAAGATTTTTGTAAGAGATTGATTAGAAACAATCTTCCAATAACCCTTGCAGCAGAGTAACACTTCTTACTACAATATTCAATTTACTGGGAGAAAATTTCTATTGAAATGTGTAAAAGCCTTCATCGTAAACAAAAACTTGATTGGTGTTACTGTCTGGTGTTGGTGAAAATATGAAAGTCAGTTAATGTGGAGGTGGTGTAGAAACTGTGGTAATGGGATGGAAAATTGCGACAGGGATTAACCAATTATTATAGTTGTGGTGAGGTAGGCACGCGCGGTGGTGAAATGGAAAACTAAGATTGTGGTGCCTCACTAACGTGCGGTGGTCGTGTGAACAGATTTGCTGGTGACAGGGTCCGTGAATAGGTTTGTTGATGGTGTGAGCAGGCGAGGTGGTGGAGAGTCAATGTCTGTGGCGGCTGAATGTGGATATATTGTCGTAGTAGAAACAAATATAGTGTTGGTGCGAGGAACACGAAGTACATTATAGATTTACGCTGTTAGACTGCAGGGGTCAGGTTGGTGGATGTGCGGGTATTAAAAATTAGTGTGCATGTGGTGAGAGATGGAGTGAGGGCAGAGGACAGGTGTGGTATTGGTAGCTTTGATAGTGCGAAGGAAACATTTTGTGGTATGAGTGGATGTTGGTGAGCTGAACGACTGTCTTCAGGAAACAAGTGGGCTTAACAGACGGAGAGCACTTTAACAGGTGGGAGTGAATGGAAATGTCGGCGACTCTTAAGCATGGAATATTAATGTTCTTAATAAGTGTTTGTTTCTTTAATCTGAGTGTGTCTGAAACACTACAATGAGACAGAGTGGAAGGAAATTACTGTGGAATAGATGAATTCGTGTGTGAGAAATTATATGATAGCTGTAAAGGCATGTAGTGTTGATGAGCGCTATATGGTGTGACAATGCTGGACCAAACTGTGCTAATAGCTTGAACTGGTATCTGGATATGGTGATGGAGCGAAGCGATTATTATGTAATGATAAGTTGCGATACAGAGGTAGTGGTGGATTGGCAGGGATTGGCGGTGGTGTGGTAAGATGTGGTGGTGGTGTGGCAGGGCTGTTGGTAGGGTGGTAGGGGTAGTGGTGATTTGGCAGGGGTGGAGGTATTGTGGCAGAGGCTGTAGTCGTGTGGCATGGTTGATGGAGATGTGACAGATGTGGTGGTTGTGCTGTGGCAGGTGTGGGAGTGGTGTGCTAGGGGTGTGGTAACATGGGAGGGCTTGTGGTGGTGTGGCAGGGTTTCTGTTGGTTAGGCAGGGATTGAGGGTAGGGGCATGGTTAATCGTATTGGAGACTTCGGTTTTTTGAGTCAGTGGGGGAAGTAAGTGGAGCCATGGAGTAACAGAGCATGGACATATAACATTTCTTGCAATGTCTCTGCTGTTTCTGAGATTAGGAAAATTTCATCTGCAAATCTTAAATGGTTTAGCTTTTCTTCATCTATGTTTGGTCCTTTGTTTTCCCAGTCTAACTTTCTAAAAATGCTTTCTGGGCATGCTGTAAATAATTTTGGTGAAACTGTATCTCCCTGACATACGCCTTTCTCAATCATAATTTTTTCTGAGTCTTTATGTAACGTAACTGCAGCAGTTCCCTCTTTAAATATGTTTTCAGGCAGTTTTACAATGTTCCCGTTTACTTCTTGTTCTCGCAATGAATTTGTAATTACCATGTGCTCCACTGAGTCAACAGACTTTTCATAATCAACAAAACCAGAGCACAGTGGTTTATTAAAATCTGTAATTTTCTCAAACTGATTCATTGTGTGTAGATGAGTAGTTGAATACTCGATTCGGAATCCTTCCTGTTGTTTTTCTGTTCGTAGGGACTTCAGTGAAGAATTTGTAAATAACTGATAATAAGCTGATGTGTCGATAGCGACTTTTGAGGTGCCTTTTTTGTATAGTAAAATAACTATTGCATTACGCCATGTTTTGGGAATTTGTTTCTTTTTCATACATTGCGTAAATCAGTGGGCGAGCCTGTTGTGTTTCTACGCCCGCATCCAACAGTAAAACTGCTACTATTTCGTCTTCTTCTGGAGCCTTCCCTCTTTTCATATTTGTTAAAAGATATGTTTACTTTGTCTGGTGTTACCTCAGATATTTCACTTGTGTCGACTGAAAAGTTAGCTATTGGAACTACTGTCTTTGATGTATGCAGTTAGTTGTAAAATTCTTCAATTCTCTTCATCATCTTACCTCTGCAGTTAATGACTTCACCCTTTTTGTGTTTCAGTGACCTAATTTGTTGCTTTCCTAGTCTCACTTTACTTCGGACCTGTTTCAGACTTTTTCCTTTTTCGATGGTTTCCTTGATCTGATCCATTTTTGTCTTTCTCTTTTCTTTCACTTTTTTCTTTTTTTTTTGTCCTTTATATATCAGCTCATTTATTTCTGCTCATTCTATTTCATTTTTCATTGTTTTTCATTTCCTTTCCTTAGTTTCATTAGCTCGAGTATCTTTTCCGAATACTTCTTGGCTTTGGTGGTATTAAGTTTCTCTACTGCTTCCGATGATTAACTTAGCACTTTTGTTAGTCTGTCATTCACCTCATCAGTGTCACATTCAGCATTACTTAGAGCCTAAAATCTGTTCCTTATTTCCAACTGAAAGGCTACTTTGTTTTCGCTTACTTTTATTGGGCAAT
>JAGKTI010006435.1:0-28216 GCA_018397915.1 Birgus latro
TTTAGCCTGTTATCTATGGCTAGGTCAGGCCTTCCTACTGTGAGGCTAATACTGTATAAATCAATTTGGGTCAATCTGAGTAGCTTTCATAGTGTCCACTGCCACACTTGGTAAACTAACAATCTTATTTTTTATGTCTATAATTTCCTCTTTCCAGGGCAGCACAAATCCCTTGTACACATTTACAGTCACACTCTTCAGCCAGTCACCTGGGACAGCACACTTGTATATCATCATCATCATCATCAACCGGACCTACTATCCCACCCTAGGGCAGAGTGAGGAGTAGCAATGTCCAGACAGCCTAAATCTGCCCAATCCAATAAGCCACACTTCCATTCACTCACCATTCAAGCCCCCGGAAACCTGGCTCTATCGGATACACCAAAAACATTCACCACGCTCTGTAGCTTCACATAAATGTATCCGATAGAGTCAGTCCAGACGCTGCCACATTAAGAAAGAGGTGACAAATCCCTGATCATGCACTTCTCCTCACAGCACTCATCCAGCCAGCGCGACTTATTATCAGTTCTCTAGCCTCACAGACTTCCAAACCTCTCTTGCTCATACACTCATCCACCATATCTCTCCATGTCTACTTGCCCAACCTCCTCCATCCCTCAAATTCATTCAGATATACCTTTATCACCACTCCATTGTTCTCCATTCTCTCCACATGATGATACCATCCTCAGAGGACTCTCCTTAATTATGGTGACCACAGACTACCTCACTCCACATCTTTCACGAATCACATTATCTCGTATCCTATCCACTCTCTGTATTCCACATACATACCTAAGCAGTCCCATCTCCACTGCTCTTACTCTTGACTATTCATTTTCATGCCACACCATGGTCTCACATCCATATGTTAAAGTTGGCACTAACACTCCATCATGTAAGCCTGGTGCAGCTGCAATACTCAAGCCTCTATTTCTTATCAAGGCAATCATTGCTCTAGCTACTTTCCATCCTTGAGTCACTCTACTTTCCACTTCCTTTGCACATTTTCTTCTCATTCTAACACTGTACCCAGGTACTTGAACTCTCTCACAAATTCCAGCCTCTCTCCATTCACTGAAACATTGAATAGGCACCTTCTCTCTCAATAACCATCACTTTACTCTCTTCTACATTTACTCTCAAGGAACAACACTCACAGACATCAGCAAATCTCTGCACTAGCCTACCAAGTTCTTGTCTGGTATTTGCAAGAAGTACTGCATCATCAGCATACAAAAATTTTGAGATATTCCATCCACCACAATTCATTACCAATGCCATCCCTCTCTCCATTACTTGTGTTTTTACTTCTCTCATCACCCCATCTATCTATCTATCTATCTATATATATATATATTGAACAACCATGGGGACATCACACGACCTTGTCGCACGCCCACATCGATCGTGAACTATTCACTCAGATGCCCATCAACCCCTACACATGCTTCACTACCATCAAAAAAACTCTTAATGGCACCTAGCAGCTTACCATCTAAACCGTATTTGTACATAACCTTCCACAAGCCTTCTCTCTCCATTGTGTTGTATGCTTTTTCCAGATCCATGAATGCCATAAACACCTTATGGTCCTTCTCACAAGCCTTCCCTGCCATCTGCCTCACTGCAAATATTTGATCCACACATCCTCTGCCAGTCCTAAAGCCACACTGTTCATTACTCATTAGGACTTCTGATATCTCTTTCTCTATAGTAATTGTTCCATATACCTTCCTTACCACACTCAATAAACTGTTGCCACGATAATTCTATTCATCCAGCCTTCTTACATATCTCCAACAAGCACTTCACTCCACTCTCTCCACTACACTAATCATCTCTGCATACACCTCATCAACCCAGCAACTTTCCCATTTCTCAGCCGCTTCACAGCACTCTTCATCTGTGCGAGTGTCATGTCTCCTGGCACTGCATTCCTTCTCTGCACACCCCAAAAACCAATCATGTTTACAGCTGCTCTGTACTCTCCATTCACATTCATCAGGCTTTCAAAATATTATTTCCATGTGGTCCTTCCTTCATCACCATGGGTTAATAATCTACCACATACATCCCTCACACCATCACATTTCTTTCTGCTTTCACTTCTACATTTCCGCACCTCTATCCAGAATAATTTCCTATTATGAGAGCAGTTTACATTCATTTAACTTCCTAAATCATCATTTACCTCCTCCTCTATCCTCTTCACTATTCTCTTTACGTGCTTCTTGCTCTCAATATATTCAGTTCTTATTTCAACTGAACCCCTGTCCTGCAACCACTCTAGCCACTCTGTCCTCTTTTCCTCAAGTGCTCTCTTAACCTCATCATCCTACCATGCCGTACCTTTCTTCTTTGTTGTTATCCTTGCCACAACACACACACCGCTTTAGCATTCCTAACTAAGCAATCCCTACATGCATTCCACAGGCTGTCGAGCTCCAATTCATTCCAATTCACTGATTCTACCTCCTCCCTTACTCTGGTCCTGTATTCACCTGACACTTCTTTGATCCTCAGCTTCTCAACTATCAGTCTTTCTCCCTGACTGCTCCTCTCTCTCCTGATGCACCTCACTCCTCTCACCTTAATTGTGAATACCACAATTATATGATCTGACAGACCTCCACATCGTACTCTCATGACCCTCATTCAGCAACCATTCCCAGGAGCAAACCTCTCTACAAGCACGTAATCAATCACGTGACTCTCTGCATGATCCCCATTCCCTCTCATTTTTGTTTTCATTTTTGAAGGCTCCTACATGCTTGCATGCATTGGCCTTGGTCACCTAATGGCAGCTCTTCATGCTGCTCGATCTTTGGCAGCCTCCCTGTTCAGTCCCTTAACCCTGAGGTCACACTTAATGACCTCGTACCATACCTTTCTTGGTCTATCCCTCCTCCAATATTAACACGTCTCACCCTCTGCACCCAATTATCATCCCCGATCCTCTCCACATGTCCAAACCACCTCAGCCTACCTCTCCTCATCACAACAACAATACACTACAGTCCCACCCTACCTCTTAAGTCTTCCATTGTAAACTCAACCCCCTCCAGGCCTTGCACGCAGGGATGCACTGCACATCCATCTAATCATTGTCATTTCTGGACGTTTGAGCCTGCGAATATCCTCTTCCTTTCCTGCCCAGGTCTCACTACCATACAGCATCACACTCCTAACACATGCAGCATACAAAGACCCCTTAGCACATAAGGAGAGTCCTCTCAATGTCAGGAGAGGCAACAGCTCCCTGAACTTCTTCCAACCACTTCTCACTCTAGCAACCGAGCTAACTCCAGCCCCACATCTAGCACGTAACAAGTCTCCCAAATAAAAAAACTCTTCCACACACTCAAGAAACTCACGAGCAAGTTCAATCCTTTCACGCCTAACAATCTCCACCTGCTCTCCCCGACAAGCCGCACACATAAAATCAGCATTATCTCGCAGTCTACCTCTAATACCACTATATCTCTTGTGCACCCATTTATCACAAAAACTGCACAAGATGGAATTGCTTCCCACACCTATGTGGCAAACTGCACATGGCCACTCTCCCTCTCCTCTAACCGTACCGCCACCAACCCTAGATATCAACACTTGTTTTATCTGCATTTACCCTTAAGCCTGTGTGCCCCATATCATCTCTCCACTTCCTAAATCTTTCCTCCGCCTCCTTTTCATTCTTCGCAATCAACACCAAATCATCAGCATACAACATCTCCCATGGGAGTCCATCTCTGAAGTCATGTGAGAGGGCATCAAGTACCATGATAAACAACAAGGGACTCAAAACTGACCCCTGATGCACACCAACATTCATGGAAAAATCCTCACTCAAAACTCCAATCACTCTTACGTGGGTGCAACCACCCACGTACATGGCCATTACCACCCTAACCAGCCACTCTTCCAACCCTAGCTTTCTCATTGCCCACTTCACCACTTCTCTAGGGACTCTGTCAAAGGCCTTTTCCAAATCAACAAAAACAAAATACAATTCCCTTTTCTTTCCAATATATTTTTCCTGAAGCTGTCGAACAATGAATATGGCATCAGTGGTCCCCCTGCCTGGCATAAACCCAAACTGTATCTCATCGATATTCACTCTTTCTCTAATCATACCTTCTAGAACTCTCTCCATTACTTTCATTATCTGATCTAAGAGCTTTATACCTCTGTAATTTCCCCTTTCCAGGGCATCACCCTTTCCTTTGTACACATTTACAATTACACTCTTCAGCCAATCATCTGGGACAACACACTCATATATAATCATATTAATCAGGTCAGTGACTAACCTCACCCCAGTATCTCCTGAGGCCTTCAACATTTCAGCAGTCAACCCAGACACACCTGCCGCCTTCCCCACCCGCATCCTGTCTATTGCCTGACTCACAGTAGCAGCGTCAATCAAATGCCACGGGCCAAACACTGGATCAGCGGGCTCCAAACCATCTCTATCCCAATCAAACTCCTCATTCAACAACTGGCTATAATGCTCTCTCCATGCATCTTTAATATCCTCACTGTTCACCACTACCCTTCCATCATCATTCTTCACACACTGCTCACCTACAATGTCCCAATTATCCCTCTTCACCTGATTTGCCACCCTAAAAATCATATTTTTCCTTTCTCCATGATTTAGATTATCAAGTAAAAGTCTCTGTGACTCAGACTTCGCCCTGTATACCTCTCCTCTAGCCCTGCACTTGGCAGCCAAGTACTCCTCCCTGTTACCACCATTCTTCCATTCCCGGAAAAGTCTTCTTTTCTCCTTAAATGCAGCTTCTACACCCTCATCCCACCACCAAGTTACTTTATGTCTTGGTGGGCCTCTTGTCCAACAGCATATTGCATCGGTAACTCTCAAGAGGTTGTTCTTAAGGGCTCTATACTGTTCATTAATGCCTCTATCTACGGCTTCCTGTTCAGCCACCACTCTCCTCATCTCACTATAAAAGGCTTCCCTTACTGATTGGTTTCCCAGCTTCCATATTTTCCTCCTAGGTATATATGTCCTCCTTCTCATCACTCGTTCCTTAAGCACCATGTCAAAAATCAACAGTTTGTGCTGCTGCACACACTCCTCGCTTCCTATAACTTTAACATCCCTCACTAATCTCCTATCAACCCTCCTGACCAGAAAATAATCTATCTGACTACTATTTCCCCCGGACTCGTACGTAATCAGCCGGCTGATTCTTTTCCTAAAATGTGTGTTGCACACAATCATGTCCATAGCCTCCCTAAACTCGAGTATTCTTTCCCCTTCCGCATTTCTCACACCATATGCACATCCTCCATGGACTCCTTCATAACCTTGAGCTGCTTCACCCACATGACCATTTAAATCCCCTCCCAGAACCACTACCTCATCATCACCCATACCACTCACTACACGTATTAAATCATCCCAAAATCTATCCTTCTCTGCGTCATCTAATCCTACCTGTGGAGCATATGCCGTCATTGACCAGCCGAAAAAAACCATCGTGAACAACGAATGTGATCAATTTAGGGCTCAGGAAGCATGCCACGGTGTTGACAGGGCCCTTCGTTTTTATGCTGACCTCCACAGAGATGGAGTCAACAAGAGGAAGCAGTCTCTAATCACAAAATTCATGAGAACCCCAAGAGACCCTGCCCCATTGACCAGCCGTCCTGCCACCAATCCCCAAGCAGCCAGTGACCCTAGCATCCCTAACCTTTTTCATACTGATGACCCCAGTGACGATTCTGACTTCGAGGGATTCATGAGAGAGGCAGAAAAAACACAGCAAGATGTAGAAATATCTGACGACAGTGATAGCGATGACTTAGGCCCCGCGTGGCCACAGTAGCCAAGCCTCGCCCCGTCACCAGTCCCGTACACCACGCCAATCATCACATCAGTGTAAATGCATTTTATTTTTTTTAATGTTTCTTACCTATGATGTTTTCTCATTAATATCACTGTACAGTATATCAGTTCGTGTTTATTTCATTTATCATCGTAAAATTAAGAGGTAGAGTCGAGAGAAAGAGTGGGAAAAAGTGCTTACCTTGGGGTGATGTCGACCAATGTGCCTTTATTTCATATATTTAATTGTTTGATTTTTGCGAATTTTGATTTTGCGAGGGTTTTTGTTGACCATATTCTCGCAAAATTGGAGGAAGGACTGTAGTTACAGTGTATTTTTATCATTCTGTTTATTGCATCCTGGACATACATGACACTATTTGTTCCAGAAGCCCATCAGTCATACAAATAATAACAGAACTGAGGGAGTTAAATATAACACCATAAGGCTAGTCCTACTTACATATTATTTTTATGTGGGACAGTGACGCCTTTCATCGCTGAACACCACTACATGACTGCGATAATGCAAAGCCTGGATCATGTCAGCTGCCACAGCACCACAAAAAATCTGGAAGGTGAATACAGTATCAGTATAAGATCTATTAAAAAGGAAAACGTTTAGATTTGCCTAATAACATACCTACAGTAAAGCACAGTCCAGCAGGCCAATCCAAACAAGCAAGGATGCCATCCCTCTCAACTATGCCCAAATCTTCCACTCTCCAGGATGATCTCAGCCAGAGAAGCAGGCAGCATCACAAATGACACAGGACACCACACAACACCACAAAACACTCTCCAGGAGAGAGACAGCATTACTCTGTGCACCAGACAAGTACTACTTTGTCCTAACAATTCCTACTTAGGAGAGGTTTCATGGCTTCTCTTGTTTAATGATTTAGTTTGCATATTATACCATTATATCCTCTTGCATGTTACAGGTCCAAAGTACAATACATAAACACTGAAAAGGACATAATTAAAATATGAGACATTATTAAGCTGAAATACAGTGAAACTGCTAAGGAAGAAAGCTGTGAAGTCCTCTGAATTATTGAGAGTGCTGCCCTAAAGACTTCTCCAGCCTTACCAACACTTAACACCCATTACCTGATGACTGAAAGGGTTGCTCCTGTACTGAAGTGTTTTGTCAATGGGTCAATATGGGTTAATTAATCCAGTGATGACACCTTGTGGGGACTTAAGTTGTTATCTGTAAAAAGACAGTTCATTTTATCAGCTAGGTGTACTATAGTTACGTATTTATACAGTTGTAATAGTGCAGTTTTTATCAATGTTTATTGCACTCTGGACATATAATACATTCTTCATTCCTGTGGACCATCAGTCATACAAAGACACATTTGGAGTCAAAGGGTTAGATATGCATGGCTAAAGTTACTTACATATTATTTTTATGGGGGAGAGCAACGCCTTTCTTTGTCGATCACCACCAGCCAACTGTGATGAGGCAAACCCAGGATCACGCACGTCACCCACCCACCACAGAACGTCAACAAAAACTACACAAAAAATCTGGAAGAAGATTGTACAATCAGTAAGTATCCCATTTACAAATATATATAAAAAGTTTAACTTTGCCAAATAACATACCTCCTGTATAGATATATGCAGTGAGTCAATCCAAACAAGCCTCAGCATCCTTCAACACTCCACGGTGCTAAGTCTGCCACTCTACAGGATGACATTAGCCAGGGAAGCAAGCAGCACCAGAGTACAGAACAACACAAAACTTTTCTGAAAAAAATGTAGCAATATACTGTGCTCTGAGCAAGTATTTAATTTTCCTAGCCATCCCAACCTACAAATAACCCTGCCATAGCTACCTAGAACTGACCTAACCATCCCTACATTGAATATGATAACTATTCCTACCTAGAACTATCATAACTAGTGCTACCTAGAACTATCATAACCCTACCTAGATCAATCCAGTCTGACCATAGTAATTAAAACTCATGACCTGATGAACAGTTGCTCCACTGCTGACTTAGATCCATTAATCCAGTCTTCACCACGTCATGGGGATTAAAGTACAGGTATTGCAATGTACAGTATCTGGTAAAAATCATAACAAGGTACAGGTATCCTTTAGTATATGATCTACCACCGAATTCGTTCAGTTACACGATACCGAGGTTTCAACATCTTTTTTTCACTTTTCAATTGCCATTCTTCCTATTACGATACGGAACAATGTATCAGTTCCATATAACGCTTGGAATGAACGCCACACGCAAGACTACTGTCATTTATCTCTCAAAATAATCGCCAAAACGCTAGCATGTGCGTTTCTCGTTCAAATATTGCCTAAAAACGCTCACTCTGATGTCGATTTTTTCACTTTTCGATTGCAATTTTCGTATTATGATACGAAACTATGTCTCAGTTCCAAACAATGCTCAGTACGAACACCACAAACAAAGCTACAGTCATTTCTCTCTTTTCAAAAATTTGCCAAAACGCTTGCATGTGCACATCCCATTCACGTCGCCTAATAACACCTTTTCTAATGTCGATTATTACTGTACTCTCTCATTCCTTGTGTGTTTTCAGTACGCTCATTTATTATCCGAATGATTTTCTAGCAACGTGGTCCAACCGAATGATGAGAGATACCTGCAGGAGTAAAAAGAACTAGCCACTGTCACATGTATATACCACACTGTATACTGTATAGAAAAACACAATGGCATACTAAAAATTAAACTAACCATTAGATTCAAATAGTTCTACAGTATTATTTTAATCTTCCAAATACAATGAAGGGTAAACAGACAAAGATAATACTAAACAAACTTTCCTACTTTTGTGTGAGGGGTGCTTACCGTTGATCAACCACCACAATGACTGTAAAACTGCAAAGCCAGACAAGAAATATAAGGTACAAATACAACCAAAAAAATCACTATTACTTCTGGAAAGAAACACCATTGTCTTTTTGTCACAACCAGTGCTTATTTGTCCTGACCATCCTTAATAAGACATAACAAGCTCTGATGATAACAAAACTCACAACCAGAAGATTTGTAGCGTTGCTCCAGCAATAATCTCCTGTCATGCCCTCAGGTCAATGTGCTCATGAGGGCTGTGCTTCCTTTCTCTCCTTAGTAATTCGATGCGGGTTGACCCTTATAAATGCTGATATACCGTGCTCCAACCTGGGTATTGGCTAAGTCAACACGGGGGCCAGCCAAGTTGAGGCTAAACTCAACATTCACTCAGCTGGTTCCCCAGAATAGACTTCACACAATCCAAGGCTTCACGTGGTCAGTGCCCAGATTAGTAGCTGGGCAGTGCCCAGTAACACCTCTCATACTGAAGAAAGAAATTTACTATGGAAATGTCTGTACATCTCACAAGGTTATATCCTGGACAAACAGTTTGCCAAAACTTTGCATGGTGGACATCTAGGGCATACTCTTGATTAATCATTGATTCTTGTCTCTAAACTTAGCTAAGAATTTTATGGGTTGGTAGTCTGTATACACAGTAATAGGAGTTGGGCCTGAGCAACATACACCTAGAAATGTTGCAGGGTGGGTATCAGTGCAAGGAGTTCCTGTTCAGTAGTGGAGTACTACTTCTGAGCAACACTAAACTTTTTGCGGAAGTATTTCAGGTGGCAAACAAGATGAAGAGGGAAAAGAGGGATGCCATGGGTGAACAGTGTGTGAAGAATGATGAAGGAAAGATTGTGGTGGGCAGTGAGGATATTAAAGATGCCTAGAGAGAGCACTGTAACCTGTTGCTGAATGATGAGTTTGACCAGAACATGGAAGGTTTGGAGTGAGCAAATACAGTGTTTGACCTCTGGCCATTGATGCTGCTGTGAGCAGGGCAGTAGATAGGATTCATTTGGCGAGGACGATGGGTGTGTGTGGATTGACTGCTGAAATGTTGAAGGCCTCAGGAGATATAGGAGTCTGTTCAGTATTTGAATTGGTAAATTCATTTACTGTATACGGTATATTGCAGGTGCTGTATGCACAGCTCCAGTACTTACTCTAATTATTACACACATACAGTATCTCCTTTCACTTTTTTTTTTTTTTAAGTAACCCCTTTCTCCCAGCAGAGAGAGAGTTGTACTGTACAGCCCATACTGCCTACACAAGGATTCAGGTTGGATGAACACCACATCTCTGGCTTATTTTATAGGGAATGACCTTGGCCATATTCACCAAGATTTGCTGCATTCACCGTAATGGTAGCTTCAAAAATTGCTGTTGAGCCAACCCATACGGAGTACATTGATATCCGTCCTGTATTGGTCAGCTTGCTGGAGACACCAGGTAGCCTTTATCTGTCCAGTTTCATGATTTATAGGACTGCTTCCTTGCTTTCACTCTCCCTCCATCTTTTTTTTTTTTTTTTAATGTGCCTGACTCTGGGCATAAGCTTCACAACCTGCTATCAAGGCTCAGCAGTCCTCCTACATACCATACACCTGTACATGTCACCACTTCAGCACTAACACCCACAGTCCATATTGAATACATGCTTGGGTTGTCTCATACAGGACTGGTGTAATGGTATTAACATTTGGGGGACTATTGCTTGAAGATGCCTCCAAATGAGGGAATATATGCGAGGCCTAAAACCCATTTCACTCATTGGCAGTGGATCTGAAGGTTGGACCTGTTTTGGGAGTTATGGTCCCTCTTCTTTTTGACTCTACTGGATACGTTTATGTGAAGCTACAAAACGTGGTGAATGTTTTTGGTGTATCCGATAAAGCCAGGATTCTGGGGGCTTGAATGATGAGTGAATGGAAGTGTGGCCCATTGGATTGGGCAAATTTGGGCTCTCTGGACATTGCTACTCCTCACCCTGCCCTAGAGTGGGAAAGGAGGTCCGGATGATGGTGATGAATGATGATTCTTTCCCATGTCACTCTGAGTCGTGGCAAGACCAGCACCCACAAATGAATTTGTATTGATGTATTTGTGGTCATACCAAGTGCTGCTTAGTCAAGCACTCACTCTAGTGCTCATTCCTGTAGTGGATGAGGCATCATTGCCCTTGGAGAAAGGTCATTATGCCTCCTGAGGCATTATAATCAGAAACAAAAAGCATTGCATACTCTTCCCAGATCTGAGTTTAAGTTGATGCCAATGTCTGAGAGTGCCCTCAGACTGACTCACTACAAGTGAAAATCTTTATGGCCTTGCAAAACTCTGCTATTTCTCTAAGATTTTTGTACATCAATTTGCCCAATATGATTTTTTCCCCCCAAAGGTTTCAACTTATCATTTCTCATGCTGTCTCTGTGTGCAACATATGGCAGTTCACATGTCTATCTATCTATCTATCTATTGCCAGACGCCTCAATCCCGAACGGGGTGGCCACAAACAAATCGCCTCCATGTCACTCTGTCCCCTGCCATTTCACTTCCACGCTCCCAACTCACACCCCCCTCTCTCATATACCTCTCCACTCCATCCCTCCATCTCATCCTCGGCTTCCCCCTCCCTCTCGCCCCCTCCACCTCACTCACATACACTCTCCTCGTCAATCTTTCACTCTCCATCCTCTCCACATGCCCACCTCTTTAATCTGTCAACATTCTTTATTCATGTAAAGGTTAAAAAAAAAAAAAAAACTTAATAACAGCATCATAGAGCTCTTTTAATAGAAAACATATAAAAGCTGCCATAATGTACAGGTACAAAGTGTAGAATAGTGTCTTTGTACAAATTATTTACATGGTTTGGCACATCATTAAAAAATTTACAAATTCAACATAAGCAAATATAATGTATACTGAAGGAGCTGTACAATAAATACAATTTTAACGAAAAACTGTCTCATATAATGTAGTTTCTAATCATGCTAATATTGAGATCCATAATGCAATATCACAAAGAAGATTCTGATGGGACGGTAATATTTCTGCAGAAAAACACAAAGCTAGCATTGATGTTGTTGTCTCTGCCCTCAACTGTATAAATTTGCACCAACAGTGACTGCCAAATGTGGTGTGGGTACACCATTACCAAAAGTTCTTGAACACCTATGCACAATGGATGGGGGAGTAAGCAGAATGGGGCTTGTCATCACAAAATGGTTGGTATGCCTAACATACCTTGTCATATGTCATCATATTTATGTATACTGCCCATATCTTACTACTGAAACATAATACTGTGTCACAGTATGACCACGACAGCTGTCTTCAGATCCTTCATTCACTTTACATGTCTGCATGGTGCTCACAGTGTTCAAAGTTTCTGGTGCATGTGTACAGGCCATAGAATCAGATGGTTACAAAGACATCATTTAGCAGTATGTACAAATAAGTTCAAACTAGGGCCTCTTCATACCCCAATAAAAATGACAAGGAAATGCTTTAAAGTTTCTCTCCACTCCTAGAAACGGATAAAAAATTAGTACACCAGCAGCAGCTTTTCAGATATGAATTTCATATCCACATCTCTTACAACGTGTGCCCATCAATTAGCATTATGCACAGGTACATATGTGTAGGCATATACTGTACAATATTCTTTACATGTAATACATTCCTTTTGCTATCATCACTTCAGTAGTGTGGGACAAACAAAAGAATAATTTTTGTCATCTAATTTGTAACATGAAGTGGTTTATAACAACCTACCCCTAATGCCCTTGCTGCAAAATACAGCACTAGTATCAGACAGCACATCAGTTTGCACCTTCAAGCAAATGTTTGTCACAGGTCATTTCAGTCTGTAATACTGTATACTGTACATGCATCACCACAATATTGTACTATACAGATGAATACTGTGTTTACAAAAACTTTCAGAAGTTGCAATGTAGAAAAGCTGTAACACAAATAATTAAAAAAAATTCTTTCCTGACTAAAAAATGCAAGCTAGAGTAGCTCTTGTCATGAATCAAGGTAAAGAATATGCCTGTTACTGCCAAGTGACATACAAATGTTTTACGACCTCTTTACGTTTCGTTTCGTTTCGTTTTTGAAGGCTCCAACATGCGTGCATGCGTCGGCCTTGGTCACCTAATGGCGGCTCTCCACGCTGCTCGATCCCTGGCAGCCTCCCTGTTCAGTCCCTTAACCCTTAAGTCACACTTAATGGCCTCGTCCCATGTCTTTCTCGGTCTACCCCTCCCAACCCCTCCCCCAATATTAACACCTCTCACCCTCTGTACCCAATTATCATCCCCCATCCTCTCCACATGTCCAAACCACCTCAGCCTACATCTCCTCATCACAACACCAATACACTCCAGTCCCATCCTACCTCTCAACTCTTCCATCGTAAACCCAGCCCCCCCAGGCCTTGCACGCAGGGACGCACTGCACATCCACCTAATCATTGTCATTTCTGTACGTTTCAACCTGCGAATATCCTCTTCCTTTACTGCCCAGGTCTCACAACCAAACAGCATCACACTCCTAACACATGCTGCATACAAAGACCCCTTAGCACCTAAGGAGAGTCCTCTCAATGTCAGGAGAGGCAACAGCTCCCTGAACTTCTTCCAACCACTTCTCACCCTAGCAACCGAGCTAACTCCAGCCCCACCTCCGGCACATAACATGTCTCCCAAATAACGAAACTCCTCCACACACTCAAGAGACTCACCTGCAGGTTCAACCCTCTCACGCCTAACAATCTCCACCTGCTCTCCCCGACACGCCGCACACATGAAATCAGCATCATCTCGCAGTCTACCTCTAATACCACTACATCTCTTGTGCACCCACTTATCACAAACACTACACAAGATGGAATTGCTTCCCACACCCTTGTGGCAAACTGCACATGGCCACTCTCCCTCTTCTCTGATTGTACTGCCACCAGCCCTAGATATCATCACTTTTGTTTTATCTGCATTTACCCTTAAGCCCTTGTACCCCATACATCTCTCCACTTCTTAAATCTTTCCTCCGCCTCCTTTCATTCTCCGCAATCAACGACAATGAAATTTATGCTTTTGGTTTGAATCGTGACATGTAGAAGTCACAGTCATTACAATATGTGGATGGTGGATTGATACATTTTTTCCTGCACAAATTGCATAACTGGTGTGCATTTCCATTACTTGAACCTACAGCAGTTTTTTTAGAAGATTTGTTGACAGTTGAATAAATAGCAGAGGGATCAAGTGGTCCACAAAAATGGTTCTGAGTTCCTTTAACTCCTCCTCTGCCCACACTGCCATACCCAGACCCATGCTGTTGCTGTTGCTGTGGATGGCTGTGGTTGGCTTGTTGATGTGGCTGCTGATGTTGTTGCTGCTGTGACTGCTGTGGTGACTGTTGCTGTTGTGACTGCTGCTGCACCATGTTACCAGGTTGCTGTTGCCGAGTGAATGAGCCAGCTGGGGTATAGCCTGAGTAACTGGTTTGTTGTTGACCAGAAGGTGGAATATGGCTGTGTGCTGGATGATTGTTGCGAGACTGTGCATGGTGCTGTGGATGGATCTGTGGATGCATCATCTGTGGGTGGGCTTGAGGTTGCACTGGAACCTGATTAGGGTGCGGAACTCGTTGGTATGGTGGGTATGTTCTCTCACCCTCTACATGATGCTGAAGTCCAAGACTACTGTTCTGACGTGTCATCATTCCAGGGTAGTGTCTAGGCTGAGACTGCTGTTGCTGAGGCTGATAATGTGGCTGTTGTTGTTGTTGTTGCTGATGGTGTTGTTGCTGCTGCTGTTGCTGCTGCTGTTGTTGTTGCTGTTGCACTGGAAGATGCTGTTGTTGTGTGGTAAGATGCTGCTGCTGTGATGATAAATGTGGCTGCTGGCCTGGTATATGTTGCTGCTGGGTTGCAAGATGTTGCTGCTGAGCTGGTAAATGCTGTTGCTGAGCTGGTAAATGCCTGTGGTGGGACTGCTGCTGCCCTGGTCTGGATGTATGTTGACCAGGTAGAAGGTGTGGCATTTGAGAGGGATGCAGTCCATTGGCCAAAGTCCTTCCCTGACTCTGCCCAACTGGCAGCTGTGTGTGGGATGACTGGTTAGGTAATGGGTGAGACTGGGAAGCATGAGGACCAGCCACCTTGCCAACTGAAGGTGGAGGCTGGTAAGGGGGAGGCATTCTCATATTACTAATACCACTCTGAGGTGCTTGCTGGTACTGTTGTGGGTGAGCTGGGTGGTTGTGACCAGTGTTGGTATGGTGAGTCTGGGTGTGGTTGGGATAAACTGTTGATGGGTGTGGTTGTGCTGTGTGTGAGTGAAGCTGTGCATGGTGTGATGGGTTTTGATGTGCTTGACTGGCAAAACCTTGAGAGCCAAGCATCTGTGGTGAATGCTGAGGTTGATTGTACTGGTGCTGTATACTTTGATTCTGTTGCTGTGATTGTTGTGTAGATGAACCTTGTGGGTAATGTGGACTTGGCTGTGGAGTGGAAATAATTGCTGTAGATTGCGTTGCTGCACCATTTGGTCTTGGACTGATCTGATCCCCTGACACTGATGAATCAGTGTCTGACATAGAAGAGGAAGTAAGGGCTGATTTAAGAACCCTCTCTAGGATTGGATTGGGTATGTATGCATCCTCTTCTTCATCCTCTGCAGTTGCCACAAGCACAACTTGGTCACAAAATGTTACACTCTTCTTGGATTTTTTCTTTTTAATACAATCACTGGAATTTGTGTCTGTGCTTGTATTTAGTTCAGAATCTTCTTTGGCACCATCACTTACACTATTTTCCTTAACAATTCCACCATTAACATTTTCACTGTGTTCGGTCCGTGTCCGATATGAAGAACTAAGTCTGCTCTCCTGACCACTGTGGGAGGGTAACTGGAGAGAATTGCACTGAGTATATTCCCTTGTAAACAACTGACTCACGGCCCGCTGTCGCTCACTAATATCATCTCGGACCTGCTGCTGTGGTGCTGGTGGTTGTGATAACATAACTGCTGCACCATCCACTGCATCTGTTCCATCTTCACTTTTATTTGTGGCCAAACTAACACTCTCAAATTTTGAGGCCAAGTTTCTCACTGAAGGTACACTATTCTCCCAGCTGTTAGAAATGTTACTGTTATCATCACTTTTAGTCCCTGAACCAGGTCCATTTTCTTCTTGCATCTTCTTTCTCATGGCTGCTTGTTTAGACTGTAACTCTTGCAGCCAGTCATCTCCACTCTTTGATGACTTTACCCGATCATCTATGTTTGCACCACTACTGTCTTTACCCTCAATAATCTGCTGACGTTTTTGCTGTAGCTGTGCCAGCAGAGTTGAGGGTTCTGGGGCACTTGGGGCCTCGGGAGCAGCCCTGGACTCTGGTGAGGGTTGAGGCAGAAGTCCTCTGATTTTCAAATCCTCCACAGCCTCCTCCAAAGGAGGAGGAGGAGGAGGAAAGTCCTCGCTACTTTGTCTGGAGTGCGATACATTTGGCCAGGCAAGACCAGCATTAACCTGTCCCTTCAAGCCTTGGTTTTGTGGAAGCATATTCTGATAGCCTTGCTGTTGCTGTTCTATTAGATTCTGATGTTCAAGTTGTTGAAGGATAGATTCTTGTTGTTGTTGTTGTTGTTGTTGTTGTTGTTGGTGCTGCTGCTGCTGCTGTTGGTAAGGCTTGTGGTGTGGTTCTTGGGGGGTTGGCTCATGATGTACATCAGCACAGATGGTGATTTGTGTTGGAGTGCCAGGTGGCTGTTGAGGCTGCTGCTCAGGGTAAGGGTGGCCAGTATATGGAAGAGAGGTGGACTGGAACATGTCATATTGAGGGATTTGGGAATGCATATATGGCAATGACTGAGGTTCAGTTTTCATAACAGTGTTACTGTTTACAATTTCTGGTGTATAGCAGCGAGGAGGAAGTGCTGGAGGATCCTCCATTTGTGTTTCTGTGGGTGGTAGTGGGTATGGTGGTCGTTTCTCCCGCTTCTTTTCCTCTTTTCTGCTAACCTTGTCATTCTTCTGTGATAGTTGTGAGCTAATCCGCTGTGGTATGGGTGGTGGCACCTTTGTGGCAGCAACAGTCTTTGCTGGTGATAGCCCTTTTCCTACACTTCCATGGAAACTCTTTCTCATGAGTTTGCTACGTTCTAGATTGGGGTTGGTGTATTCAAGATGACCCTCACTAAGGTATCCAGCCATAGTTTTCTCTCCTGAAGGAGTGGTTGGCCGGGAAAGACTTCGAACCTGCAAATCATCTGTCACAGATTTTTGTCCGTCTCCATCTTGGCCTTCCCTAAGGTCTGGCATGCTACGGTTTTTACGACGGATAAGACCACCCATCAGCAACTTCCGCCGGATTTTATGCTGCTTCTTTCCTATTGTCTTCTCTTCCTTCACTTCTATAATAGCATTGACATCTTCCTTCTCTGTGCTCTTGGTGGAACTCTTGGAACTGTGGTCACTCCCATAGTCACTGTCAACCATACGTGTCTTGCTACTTTTCTTATCCTTGTGTGATTTATCTTTTGACTTTTCTGTGTTTTTCTTTTCTTTAGATTTCTCAAGCTGTACCTCCACTTCTTCTTTCTTAGAGATCTTCTCACTTGGGGTTTTCTTTCCTTTCTTTTTAGGTAATGTGGCATAGATTTCAATATTGGTGTTCTGAAGTTTTTCAGCTGTCTGTGCAAGAGTGACTGCCGTATCAAGCTGTTCCTGAGCCCTGGCTTGGGATCCGTTGGAGGCATCACGAGACCCTTGTCGACTATGATGAACTGATCCTTCACGTGACCCCTGTCGGCTAGTTCGTGACCTCTGGGAGTCCCGTGATCCCTGACGGCTGTGGTGGGGACCATCTGCAAAGCAAAGATGAAGTTGTACTGATACAAAAAATTTTAAATGTTAGTCTATGAAATTTATGAATATTAACAACAAATAAATACTTGTTAGCCTTGGGAATATTACTGAGGTCTAACTGTGCAGGGAATAAAATACTGAACTTGACTTCACTTGATTGGTCTTCCTCGTCATCATCAAGCCTTTTTGCCTTCATTCTATCATTCTCGAAGGACAGTGTTCCTCATATGCATATGTCAGCCTTATTTACCTGAAAGACATTCTATCAACCCAGTGATGGAGCAGCTTTCCACAAACATTATAAACATTAGGGCTTAGACCTTACACTAATTACACTAATGGCAGGCTCAGCCACTTTAGGTTAGCAATTTGTAGCTTTTTATGGCTGTGTGCCAAGCATTTACACCAACCTTCTATCAAGCTATGTTGCAAAAATGACCCTGCTAATACCAATACACCAGTCCTGTATGAGACAGCCCTAGCATGTATTCAATATGGACGGTGGGTGAAGAGCCGAAGTGGTGACATGTAGATTGTAGGAGGACGACTGGGCCTTGATAGCAGGCTGTGAAGCCTATGCCCAGAGTCGGACACATAAAAATAAAAAAAAAAGCTGGAAATGTCTATTTATGGTAATGTATTTAGATCTGTTATAGTACAACACAAGGGCCTCATAGGCTATCTGATTTTTGCTCTGTGTACTCTGCCCAAATTCCCTGATTAAGAATGATGACTATGTGTTTAGTTACCGAGATTATAACAATAAAAGTAATATGATGGTTAGGTCTCCCTTAGTTGGTGTCAGCTGACGAACTACCCATAAACAATGAATGGATATGAGAAAGTATAAAATATAGCCCACTTTTCCACACTGTGATAAGGATTTGGAGTGTGTAGGTACAAGAGATAGTGAATAATGTTATTGTACTGTAGTTCTGAGCATAGAAAATGATCAGACTGATGAATAATGACTGGTGGAGAAATTAGCACATTACCCAGTCATAAAAATGTTGATCCTTTTGGAGACCCTGGGGCAACAAATACCACATACAGTACTTATATTGTCAGAATTGGCAAATAAAAAAAAAAAAGGGTTTACCATGCTTGTACTGTCCTTCCCAGGCTGCAGTTTCCTCCTGAATAAGGATGCGTCGGTGAAGAGAACGAGCACGCATGACACATGTGTTGTGTTTCATGCGTGCAAACGTCAGTGAGTGGGTGTTGTTGTAGGGGGCATCCATAGCTGCTCGAGTCTTGGCAGCAGCTGCATTACAAAGCTCCAGAGCACCCTGTTGAAGAAGAAGCATATTACAGTATTTAACTCATATAGCTAAAAAGAGCAGATATGGAAAAGGGTTCAGAATTAGAAAGAAACCGGATGTACTGATTCTTGAAAGTAAGTATGTCTTGGACATGGCAGTCTGTAACACACTGTTTTCAAATACCCAGTAAGATTATCACAGAAGAATCAGAAGATGTAAGTAAAATATCTACTGTATTTCTTCTTGGGAAATGAGAAAAGAGCCTGATTAGTGATATACAGAAAAGGGTAAAGAAACTACCCTATACCACAGTCTACTATTGTTACTATCAAGCTTCATTAATAATAAAAAAGATTAATATTTTCCCTGAATAAGGATAAGGACCTTGTACACAAAAGTCTATATAATACATATTCTACAGCAATTTTTCTGGAATGGATCTGGAAAATGATAATCTGAGTGGAAATGACAACAGATGTCTGTTGATGCAGACTGTAAGTGGACGAAAAGGCCCAATCAGACATGCAACAACATGGTGGCAAAATGCTGAGGCAGATTGGGGAATTTTTGGAAAAAGGTATTTTTTAGGCCTGAATGGAATGAAATTATTAGGAGTAGATACTGTTATACAGGCTGAACAATGCTGATGCCATGGAAAATATTTAGGATAGCCTAACAAAATTATAAGAAGAAACAAGGACATAGTGGATAAACAATGTGGTAGCTGACCATGAAGAAACTGTAAAGTCTGAATTGGGTACCATAACCAACTAATGAATGAAGAATTCCATGTAACTTGGAGAGTTCTGGAGCCAGAGCAGTAATCACTCCCTGAGAAAAGCTGAATAACTGAAGATATCACTTGCTGAAATAAAGGGCAGTAAAGCTGCAAGTCATATGGATACTGAATCAGAGGTGCCAAAAGACATCTGGTGTATTATACTGTAATAGTACACCTCATAACAAACTTCATATACCTTATAGAGGCTCCAACATGGTTGCATGCATTGGCCTTGGCCACCTAATGGTGACTCTCCAAGCAGTTCAATCTCTGGCAGCTTCCCTATTCAGTCCCTTATCCCTGAGGTCACACTCTGTATCTCATCCCAGGTCTTTTTCAGTCTATGTCTTGCAACCCTACCGTGAACAATCAAACCCAGCTGTCATCTTCCATCCTCTCCACATGCCCAAACCACTCAATCTTCCCCGTCTCATCACAGCATCACTGCACTCCAGTTCCATCTGTCCTCTCAACTCTTAAATTATAACCTTTGCCTCCCTAGGCCTTGCACTCAAGGACACACTACACATCCATCTAATCACTGTCATTTCTGTTCATTTGATCACATGAAATGTAGTTTGATATTATGTATGTTTTCGTTTTTTCGTTTTCGTTTTTGTTTTTGAAGGCTCCAACATGCTTGCATGCGTCGGCCTTGGTCACCTAATGGCGGCTCTCCACGCTGCTCGATCCCTGGCAGCCTCCCTGTTCAGTCCCTTAACCCTTAAGTCACACTTAATGACCTCGTCCCATGTCTTTCTCGGTCTACCCCTCCCAACCCCTCCCCCAATATTAACACCTCTCACCCTCTGTACCCAATTATCATCCCCCATCCTCTCCACATGTCCAAACCACCTCAGCCTACATCTCCTCATCACAACACCAATACACTCCAGTCCCATCCTACCTCTCAACTCTTCCATCGTAAACCCAGCCCCCCCAGGCCTTGCACGCAGGGACGCACTGCACATCCACCTAATCATTGTCATTTCTGTACGTTTAAACTTGCGAATATCCTCTTCCTTTACTGCCCAGGTCTCACTACCAAACAGCATCACACTCCTAACACAAGCTGCATACAAAGACCCCTTAGCACGTAAGGAGAGTCCTCTCAATGTCAGGAGAGGCAACAGTTCCCTGAACTTCTTCCAACCACTTCTCACCCTAGCAACCGAGCTAACTCCAGCCCCACCTCCGGCACATAACATGTTTCCCAAATAACGAAACTCCTCCACACACTCAAGAGACTCACCTGCAAGTTCAACCCTCTCACGCCTAACAATCTCCACCTGCTCTCCCCGACACGCCGCACACATGAAATCAGCATCATCTCGCAGTCTACCTCTAATACCACTACATCTCTTGTGCACCCACTTATCACAAACACTACACAAGATGGAATTGCTTCCCACACCCTTGTGGCAAACTGCACATGGCCACTCTCCCTCTCCTCTGATTGTACCGCCACCAACCCCAGATATCATCACTTTTGTTTTATCTGCATTCACCCTCAAGCCCTTGTGCCCCATACCATCTCTCCACTTCTTAAATCTTTCCTCCACCACCATCTCTCCACTTCTTAAATCTTTCCTCCGCCACCATCTCTCCACTTCTTAAATCTTTCCTCCGCCACCATCTCTCCACTTCTTAAATCTTTCCTCCACCTCCTTTTCATTCTCCGCAATCAACACCAAATCATCAGCATACAACATCTCCCATGGAAGTCCATCTCTGAAGTCACGTGAGAAGGCTTCAAGCACCATGATAAACAACAAGGGAATCAAAACTGACCCCTGATGCACACCAACATTCACGGAAAACTCATCACTCAAAGCTCCATTCACTCTTACCTGGGTGCGAGCACCCATGTACATGGCCATAACCAACCTAACCAGACATTCTTCCAACCCTAGCTTTCTCATTGCCCACTTCACCACCTCTCTAGGGACTCTGTCAAAGGCCTTTTCCAAATCAACAAAAACAAAATACAATTCCCTTTTCTTTCCAATATATTTTTCCTGAAGCTGTCGAACAATGAATATGGCATCAGTGGTCCCCCTGCCTGGCATAAACCCAAACTGCATCTCATCGATATTCACTCTTTCTCTAATCATACCTTCTAGAACTCTCTCCATTACTTTCATTATCTGATCTAAGAGCTTTATACCTCTGTAATTTCCCCTTTCCAGGGCATCACCCTTNGCCACCAACCCTAGATATCATCACTTTTGTTTTATCTGCATTTACCCTTAAGCCCTTGTACCCCATACCATCTCTCCACTTCTTAAATCTTTCCTCCGCCTCCTTTTCATTCTCCGCAATCAACACCAAATCATCAGCATACAACATCTCCCATGGGAGTCCATCTCTGAAGTCACGTGAGAGGGCTTCAAGCACCATGATAAACAACAAGGGAATCAAAACTGACCCCTGATGCACACCAACATTCACGGAAAACTCATCACTCAAAGCTCCATTCACTCTTACCTGGGTGCGAGCACCCATGTACATGGCCATAACCAACCTAACCAGCCACTCTTCCAACCCTAGCTTTCTCATTGCCCACTTCACCACCTCTCTAGGGACTCTGTCAAAAGCCTTTTCCAAATCAACAAAAACAAAATACAATTCCCTTTTCTTTCCAATATATTTTTCCTGAAGCTGTCGAACAATGAATATGGCATCAGTGGTCCCCCTGCCTGGCATAAACCCAAACTGCATCTCATCGATATTCACTCTTTCTCTAATCATACCTTCTAGAACTCTCTCCATTACTTTCATTATCTGATCTAAGAGCTTTATACCTCTGTAATTTCCCCTTTCCAGGGCATCACCCTTNTTGTACACATTTACAATTACACTCCTCAGCCAATCATCTGGGACAACACACTCATATATAATCCTATTTATCAGGTCAGTGACTAAACTCACTCCAGTATCTCCTGAGGCCTTCAACATTTCGGCAGTCAACCCAGACACACCTGCCGCCTTCCCCACCCGCATCCTGCCTATTGCCTCACTCACAGTAGCAGCGTCAATCAAAGGCCAAGGGCCAAACACTGGATCAGCGGGCTCCAAACCATCTCTATCTCAATCAAACTCTCTCCATGCATCTTTAATATCCTCACTGCTCACCACCACCCTTCCATCATCATTCTTCACACACTGCTCACCTACAATGTCCCGATTATCCCTCTTCACCTGATTTGCCACCCTAAAAATCATATTTTTCCTTTCTCCATGATTTAGATTATCAAGTAAAAGTCTCTGTGACTCAGACTTCGCCCTGTATACCTCTCTTCTAGCCCTGCGCTTGGCAGCCAAGTACTCCTCCCTATTACCACCATTCTTCCATTCCCGGAAAAGCCTTCTTTTCTCCTTAACTGCAGCTTCTACACCCTCATCCCACCACCAAGTTACTTTATGTCTTGGTGGGCCTCTTGTCCAACTGCATATTGTATCGGTAACTCTCAAGAGGTTGTTCTTAAGGGCTCTATACTGTTCATTAACGCCTCTATCTCCGGCTTCCTGTTCAGCCACCACTCTCCTCATCTCACTATAAAAGGCATCCCTTACTGATTGGTTTCCCAGCTTCCATATTTTCCTCCTAGGTACATATGTCCTCCTTCTCATCACTCGATCCTTAAGCACCATGTCACAAATCAACAGTTTGTGCTGCTGCACACACTCCTCGCTTCCTTAACTTTAACATCCCTCAATAATCTCCTATCAACCCTCCTGACCAGAAAATAATCTATCTGACTACTAATTCCCCCGGACTCATACGTAATCAACCGGCTGATTCTTTTCCTAAAATGTGTGTTGCACACAATCATGTCCATAGCCTCCCCAAACTCGAGTATTCTTTCCCCTTCCGCATTCCTCACACCATACGCATATCTTCCATGGACTCCTTCATAACCTTGAGATGCTTCACCCACATGACCATTTAAATCCCCTCCCAGAACTACTACCTCATCATCACCCATACCACTCACTACATGTATTAAATAATCCCAAAATCTATCCTTCTCTGTGTCATCCAATCCAACCTGCGGAGAATATGCCGATATAACTGAAACCAACCTCTGCCCGACCAAAATTTTCACTACTAATATCCTATCACTTACTCTCATAACATTCATGACATATTCCACCCATTTCTCTGCAACCGACACGCCCACACCCCCATATCCGTCAGTTCCCCCCTGCCAAAACAACTTATAGTAGCAATCCTTCCCAGCAATCTTTCTGGCTGATCCACCCCTGTACCGGACTTCTTGCAAACATGCCACATCCACCCACCTCCTACTGAATGCCTCAACAACTTCCCCTGCTCTTCCTCTCAAACTCCCACATTCCACGAACCCACCCTAAACCCCCTGGGTGATTTGCTGTCCTCAGGCTTGCTTTGGTGCTTGTTTTTGTTCATAGTCATAGTCGGCAAGATAAAGGGGGGTAAACATTCCAAAGGCCCGAACCATTGCACAGACCCAGGTCCAGGCAATGGATCTGGGACCCCTAGCCCACCAGCTTACCAGTGGCTGTGGTAGTGGCCTCGGGGCACCCTGCCAGGACAGCTGCAGGGACACCCTCCAAGCGCGGCTTGGCACTGCAACTGCCCCACCATTATACACCCAATGACAGGGCAGCCTCCTGGGGCGCTACTCCCAGGTTCAGGCCCCTCTCTATTGAGCGGAAGCGGCAGCCTGGGAACCGCAATGCCCTGTACCCTCTAGCACAGGTTCGAGCTCCATCTCGCCCCGGACCCATGATCTATGCCGACGGAACCCCAGTCAAGCCTCCCCCCAAAGTCCGCCACTAGGTAGCGGGGGCAAAGTTTTCTGGCCGCATGCCCTTGCAGGCATCAACCCCTGTAACGTAGTGGGATACGTTGTGTAATATGTAAAGCGCATGTGGTGTAGTGCATAGGATAGTTAGAGGAAATGTTTGGGAGAGTATGCTGGTCTACTCCCCATGTTACTGTCACACTGAAAAGGTCAGCAAAGGGGGATGGTTAGGTAACTAGTGAAACAGGAGCTCCAGCTCTCCCTATCACCAGTATTCCCATTCCACCAGTATTCCCCTCAGGAGTACTACCCTGTTCGGCCCATGCTACAGGCCTACATGTGTATGAATATGAATGGAAGAAAAATGAGACGTAACAGAAAAACCTGAGATGTGCTGAAAGTACCTTAACTGTTGTGGTTAGCTACAGATGTAACAAGGGATAATGCCACTTGCAAAGCTCCCATTCAGCAAACTATGGCTTACCAAAGAATACACTGTACAATGATTTCATGATATTCATTCAATGATGCAATATAAATATCAGTTTTTATTTTCCCCTACCATGAGATTACTTACTGATAAGTCCCCAGATTCCTCTCTCCCTCGAGCTTCTTCCAATAAAGAATCTGCTGCCAAACATAACGTTTCACAGTTGCTACCAGTCTCACTCTCTGTCAGTGTGCTAACACTGCTGTTGTCCTGCTGACTACCCCCAGTGTATGTTCCAGGGCTGTCACTAGCCTGCACACCCTCTGGAATCTGCTGAAGCTGCTGTAAAGCGAATTACAGAACAAAATTAAATATCAGTCAACATTTCATATTAACAAAAAACAGTACTGTACAGGCATTTGTTCTGATGCATTTTTATTAAAACACTTTGGTATTCTAGTCTAGCTAACAACAAATAACTTTACTTTGGTGAGAGATTAAAAGTCTACCAAAAATTACATACCATAGGAATACAGGTACAATGTTTATTAGTATGATAATTAACATACCTGCAAGTTATGCTTCAGGTTCTGCTGAATGGGGTAGGAGTCATTTGATGAGAGTGAATAGGAGTCATAGCCAGGATCATACTGGCCAGCAGGGGCAGTACTGGGGGCCTGGACTGAAGGGTTGTGAGGGTGAGGCTGAGGATGAGTAATTCCCACACCAAGATTAGCATATTCAGGGTGGTCAGTACGAGAGGGGCTGCCAGGAGGCTTTGAAGTGGGGGAAGGAGGCTGTCGACCAGCCTTTCCTACTATGAACAAGTATGGGTGCTCAAGGGATGTTGAAGATGATGATGATGCACTGTTGCGGTCACCACTCCAGTTGCCAGAGTCACGGCGACGGGGCACATTTGTTCCTTCAGGCATCTTTAATCCATCCTTTTCAAACTGTTCCAAGGAAGAGTTGCTATTACGATTACCATGCTGATTATAGCCATTGCAACTGACAGAGCGCTGTCTTTCAGGGCGCTGAGCATCATTCCGTCGTCCGGCATATACAGAGTCATCAGAATCCAGTCTGGGACGGCCTGGAATATTTGGCTTGTTGGGTAGCACAGCACCACTTTGCTTGATGCTTTCCAGTTGCCGTCTGTAGTTGGAAGTGTTTGCCTCAAAAACCTCATCAGTGGGGCCATCTGTGCTGCCATCTTGGTAAACTTGGGCAGCTAGTGCATGTATATTCTGATAGTCTCGGTGAGAATCCCTCTGCACAGCCACCTCAGGACTTGGTGTGATGGCACGACGGGGAGTTGGGCCAGATCCCTCCCCACATTTCTCAGGGTTTGGTGTTACAGCACGCCGCGTGGAATTTTGAGGGTATGGATCACCTGCACTGGGTGTTGGTTTCACAGGGGACTGGGAAGTGCGAGAGTGAGGACGATGACCAGGCACCAGTGTAACTGTACGAGGAGCACTGTCAACAGGTACTGGTGTCCCACTGGGGTTGGCATACAGCAGTAATAAAGGCTGAAAGTGGCCTCGCCTGCACTTGTCAACAACTTGATCCCAGTGTGGTCCAATTTCTCGTACCGTAGCATCATCAAAGTAAATCCAGACACGAAGTTTTGTATGGTAGAAAAAGGTGGAATAATGTTTGCCATAGTATGTGACAACACCAACAAGCTGATGATGAGTGTGCTGGGCCCAACGATCATCCACCACACTCTGAAAGACATCCCGTAAGCGCAGCGTGGTCCCAACAGTAGCAAAGACTGCCATGATATGGTCCAGTGTAGGTCGTTCTGAGTCCCACACCACACCAATGGACACAATCTCTGGCCGGTTCATCAGCGTTCGGCAGATCTGGATCTTTGCCCCACATGCACTCTGCAAATATTATCACCATTATGACAGCTGCAAAAATATAGTACAGTACTATAATTTATGCATCTACTACAAAAGTAATTGTTCAATATATGTATGTAATTGTTTGCCACAAAATACCCTGCTGCATGCTAAAGAAAATTTAAAGTGTTACAAATACTGTACAGTGCAGGAATTATGTAAGAAACTACTAATATCCATTCTATGAAGTGCAGTACCTATGAAAGAAGACACTGAAATCAGCTTTATGCAGAATGTCACTGTGTATATGCTACTGATTAGCTTTTATCTGGATGTCTACATGGCATATTGTTTAGTTTTAAAAATAACACTCACTGGACAGTCACGGATGTCTCCCATGCCCCCAGCCTTTTTAAGCAGCTGGCCAAACATGTCTGGTGGCTGCTGGATCTGAGAGGTGCCATTCTTCATATCACCCATCTGCCTGGCCTGAGCAGTGAGGGCTGAGGCAGAAACATAGTGAACCATCTGAGTGAAAGGGAGTGGCTCTGAAGTGGCCCCACAGTCACCACACACACTCTGTTCCACCAGGGTCATGGCAAATCGCTGATGGGGAATGCAGTGGCGGGCACTGCACATGTCTTCTGCCTCACCACTGGCAACGTGGAAATGAATCCTTAGCAGAATATTCTCAAAGCACTCTGCAGCATCATCCATGAAACCCAGCTGGAAGCGCTGCTGGTTGTAGAAGGTTTGGGCCAGGGCACGTCGCAGGGCATCAGGAGGGAGGGCAGACTCATGGCTGTACTGCAGCTGGGAGAACAGCTCCTGGAAGAGAAATACAGTGGTTTATAAGATGTCAAAGCAGCAATGATGATAAATGATGAATAACTACTGTATTGTATAAACTGTAAATGACAGGTGTTAACTATCATTCCTGTTTAACCCCTTGAATCTAATAACTTGAAGCTTATTCCTGTAAAATCCAAATAAGAAGAGTTACATGTATACTTCAACCTCATTAGCATATGAGGCTCCCCCTGAACTCAATTACGTGATCTAACTAGCAATAATAAAACAAATTAATCTTCACTGGATTAGGTGAGTTAATGTACAGCAAGTATGCAAATGAGAGAAATCTTAATACTACACTGTATTTCTGTATACCTAATTATGGTATTAATATGTACTAATTGTTGTGGCAGCCGTGGCTCAGTGGGTTAGAGCGCTCCGCTCTGGCCGTAGGGGCGGAGGATCGAATCCACCCAAGGGTCATTGGTAGACATCAGGAAGGGCATCCGGTCATAAAATGCTACACGCTCCAATCCAAAAAGGCCGACGCATGCAAGCATGTTGCAGCCTTCAAAAACGAAACGAAACGAAACGTTGTTGACCAATCCCAGTCTGTCTGGTTGAGCTGCCACAGACAAAGTTACTCTGTAAATATATATATATATATATATATATATATATATATATATATATATATA
>JAGKTI010006435.1:28477-40771 GCA_018397915.1 Birgus latro
GAGAGAGAGAGAGAGAGAGAGAGAGAGAGGTAAGTCTCCCTGGCCCGACAAACTAATAATCTCTCATCATACTGTAATTAAAGGTAATGTTATTCATCTGTTCCTTCTATCCTCTCCCCTGGTCACGCATTACACTTAATTACTAGCCCATAAAACGCCATCACTTATATGACGCTGAAGCACTGTTTTAAGGGAAGATTTCACTGTTATGGATTACTTAATGAGAGCGGGATGGCGATTTAAAACACACGACAATTTGTGGCAAACATCTGAAACTCCCTAGCACCTCTTCCTTATTTATTTATTTTAGGATATGTCTTTGCGTGTCATTTATGCTGAGTATGGCAATGTTAGAAGGATTCTGATAACACAGACTAGGACAGTAAAATGTAATAAGCAAAATAAATCGCTTAGGAAAAGGTGTCAGGGAGCTTCCTTAACCAAGACAATGTTTAAACATCAAATTGCAAATTGATATGCAAGCCCCCCCAAGTCCTGGCGATAATTTCTGATAACGTGACGAAGATGGACCATAATATTACCTGGTCTTCCTTTCTGCACTCTGTATTGTGGGATGCAGGCTAACCATACCAAATAACCACCGACATTCCCTAAATAACTGTTTTAAAAAAAAAGGGGGGGTTGGGTCTGCAGTCCATTTTGCGATGTCGGCTAAAGTTTATACACCACTCAAACCTTTTCACTGTCATTTGATACAACTGGACATTTAATTCAAGAAAACACCGGATTTTGTTTGTGTAAGAGAGAAACTACTGAGTACTGTATACTCCTTTTACTCTAACTTGGCCTAAAACTGCTGACTCTCCAACTTCAATACTGAGTTTTAACAATTGATTAGCGCTAAATTATGATGCTTGTCACGAAGAAGTGCAGGACCAGAGCACTGTCTTGTTCTGCCACTTGAGCTAAGTGGAATATGCTGCAAAATGGACGAAAACCTAGGCCAAGTTAAGGTAAAAGGAGTATAGTTGCTAAAGCCTTCAAAACTTTCTTGGGAAATCCATTCACTGATGCTAGTACACCTAGTAATTATATGTAGCCAAACAGCAGACGATTTTGGTTGGCCGAGAGAAATCCTAGCAATTAAAAGAAATAAAAATGCAAGCGTTGACCAGTCCCCCAGCAAACGAACACAACTCCAACAATTCTCTACAATATTAAGCAGATTTATTAAACATAGTAAACAGTGGAGTCACAAAAAACAGCTTCCTCCCCAGTTCCGTGTGAACAAAATTTAAAACTGGCGAAATACAATGACAACCTCATGTTTAGTACATAATATGTTTCAGATTATTTGACTTTTCCGCAATGTATTCGAAAGCCTTTTGGAAGATTGCTGTGTCTCGGTACATCAGTAAACCATCAGTTTTACAATAAATTACAATAAAAGAGCCTACCCCCTTCGAGGTGTGGTGCCCCAGGTCAGGCTACTCTAGTCCAATACAAATAAAGGGTAAAGGCCCAAAATATTCCCTTGGTGGCAGTATATGGTCAAAAACATGCATCATCTATAAAGGGGCTGAATTTATGCATGCAAGTGACAGTGGGGATGTTTCGAGTGGTGGATTCTAACCATCTGATCAGCAGACTCCACAAAAATAATGCACCTCGTTCATATTGACAGTAAAATATATCACCATAGCACTTGAAGAACGTCCAACGCCACTCATGAATGCAAGGCCTCTAACTAGGACTCTCTCCCATCAGCCGGAGTAATTGGGTAAGAGAATAAATGAGGTGATCAGATGTGGCTGGGGGAAAGCGCCATTAAGTTTTGAAAGTTACATCCCGGTACAGTTCCGCCAAAACGATCCTCTGTACTCAAATCCATATGCATTCACGAACATCAAGGCTCGGGGCTACTTCAGGGTCACTGAATGTCCTGTATGTGGTCTTGGATTTCATTGGGTTTCACTGTTTTCTGTTTGGTGTTTGTACCTGGATAAAAGCAAGAATAACCACTGATCCTACGTTTGTGTCATTCCATCATGATCAGTTAATCTCACCGTGCACACATAATTATGGCACTAACTTACGCTTCATAGGGTCATTCTGTGGCCTTGGAGATTTCGAAACGCTTCTTCTTTAGCGACCTATTCTACACATTACACTTTAATATCCTTTTGTGCGTTATGGGTGCAAACTATGTCTACAGTATATCAAAAGGATATTTGCAATGTACAAGATAATGTAAATGTGAAATAAGTAAAATAACATCCAAAGAGGTGCTACGAAGCCTCCACTGACACATAAATCCTGCCCTTAGTTTTGAATGTGCAATACTTAATGCAAGTAGTGAGCAGGCCAGGTCACAGTGAGGACTAAATGGAAGAAATAACGGTACTTTCATTAAAAAAAAAAAAAACGGAGTAACATCAGAGAGCAACACTGAGGTCCATGTAAGGCAACGATATCCAAAATCCGTTCGCCTCTCCTGCTTCTTCCTCACTGCTGGATTCACTAATGTTTGAATGAGACGCATCGCCTATAGGTAAATGATAACATGCACCCCAGTCCACTACCTCACATTCACGTGTCTGTGAATGGAGCGGTGTAAGAGAGGCAGGAGCAGTGAACGGACTTTAGTATCTGATTGTACGCTATCCCAACCCACAAGCTCTTCTTCTTTTTCCCCCAACATGGACGATGCTGTCAAATTATATATAAATAAGAAAAAATGAAATTTCGTCTGATCTAAAACCAAACTATATTAAAGAAAGATGCAGGTGAGTGAGGAGGTAGGCCTACACAAAACCCCTAAAATATGTCTATCCACCTATCGTGCATCTATCAGGGAATCAACCATCGCTGCCAGGGAACACAATAGTTTAATCTTCCATTACCTAAGATTAAAGATAAAGAGATTAATTGAAAAGGGATGAAGTTTCCCAAAGGGTCGGTCGCAGCCCCACCCGCCCCTCCATCACTCTCCACCCAGGGATTGTTAACTGAAGGTGAAAATACGGACAGACGGACGGTGACGGATTAACTTTGCTTGAAGACCTAAATTAAAAACACTGAGTTGTTATGGTACACAATCTGGACCATTAGCATTTTTACTTAATTGGGTAACTGGTGAAAAGACGTTTAAAACGCCTGCTTCACTGAGCATCCTCTTGAGTTCTCCAACTTTGTACTTCTCTTTCCTTATTTCTGGATCATACCTCACTCCATCTCTACGTGGGGAAGGAGGGTCAAGATAATAATAATGATGCTAAACGAATAACCTTTAACTTGTTATAGCTATTCTTGTAAGCAGTAAATTTAGAAACGATACTCTGACTTCTTCACCCCAAGCGCGTTGATTTTTATTTGCTTATTTATTGTTTTGCTGCTGTTAGACGATCCTATTCATTTTAGAAGAGCTCTATAGTAATGAAGTGGTTAATAAACCCTCAGTTCGAAAATTCTCTCCCAGGATGAACATAACCGTCTGCAGGTGACAAGAATAAACAATGAAATGTCCTCGTATTGAAAAGATAACGCAACTACGGTTAAGGGTTTCGTATACAACCAGAACGATATCACCGAGTTGGACTGGATGTAAGAAGACAGGAAGAGAGAACACGAATGGCATGTCACTAAGAAAGAGACACGATGAATAAGAAGAAACGAAAGTACAAGAAATAATCACAGTCAATAAAAGATAACGATTGGTAATGACAGGTCATGTGTTTCTTAGGACAGATAACACATCACCCGGGAAATCTTGATAACGGAGTGACAACCCCGAGATGGAGTGAGTCAGTGGCAGAATGAGTACGAGCATGAGATGAAATTCTCATATAAACAATGTTGGGATGAGACTGGACCGTGTTAACAACCAGTACATCAAAGTGGAGAATGATAAGGAAGGTCCTCGTTCTCCAAAGAACTGGCTCAGACTGATGGTAATGATGATAAGGCAGAATGAGGAAGGCAGAGACTGAGAAGACCGAGAGAAAGCGAGAAGATGAATAAGCCCGGAAATGACCATACCTTCAGGGCCTGTCGCAGGGAAAAGGTCTGGATATTCATGGTGAAGACACAAGTTGGAGGCAGTGTGAGTGAGGCAGGTACTGGCAGCAGGAATGAAGGGGATACCACGCTGCTTGTGCTTCAATATTCAGCTAGCGAGGCGCCCCAAAGCTGGCCGCACTCCAAAGCCTCACCACCACCATCACTTCACCACAACACATCATGCTTCACTCATAATCTATACACCGAGATGCAACTGTCCTCCACTCGTAAAAAGTTCCCATGGTATTACTCCTTTGGACGCTGTGAATCTCTGAGCAACAGTAAGTATAAATAGTCCCTTAGAAGCTGGAACAAAAATATGAAACTCTTTATTGTTGGCTAAAATATCAATCTTCATTTCATTTTTTTTTTTTTTACATTTTGCTCGATTTCTTTTGAAAGCCGAAATGAAATATTAGTGTAACGAAGGTAATCGCAGCTAAGTGCCCATAAAATCCTTTGCACGATATTTGGATGGGTAATTTCAGATGCTGCGGCTGAGAAAGAAGTGAAAGAGTAAGGGCTACAGTTCAGTTTCCTCTCACTTGAGAGATGTAAGTTCACTGGGCCACGAGTACCCCTCCCTTCCTCCCCAACTCTACTATCTCTTTGGGCACACGCCGCACCCCTCCCTCCCTCTTCCCTCCCCCACTCCTCCCTCCTCCCCCTGTTGCCTTTCACTTGCAGTTTTTCAGCATCTTGCATGATCCCCCCTTTCTCCTTCAGGGCCTGGTTGCGTCACGACTTTATTACAGGATTGTGTGGGCAGGTGAGGTGCGTGTGTGACTGGGGCTACAGATGAGGGGCTAAAAGGATCAATGGGAAGGTGTGGGAGAATGTCCGGCGAGCTGTGGGGTGGCCTCACACTGGACCTCTGGCTGCTACTCTCACAAAAACACCAAGGTCTCAGTCTGTACCTTCACCGCAGTTCTCAGCTTCACGCGCCACATTATTGACCAATTGTTATCTAGCTGAACTCACTCATTGTTACAACACAACGGTCAGAGTCATGAATTTCAGTGTTCCGCAAGAATAAAATTGTTGCATGGTTAAAAAGAGGTTAAGAGAAATGAGCATTAAATACTGAGGTCCTCCTTCGAGTGTAAAAAGTACAACTGATTATACGCATACTGTTTCTTCATGTCTTAAACACAGATCAACTTGGCATTACATACTGTACTGAGTTCTCATTTTAGTGCTAATAGGTACAAACGATTTCACACATACCGTTTTTTCGTGTTCTAATACACAAATTCATCGAAACAAATTAATCAAGAGAGCATTAGAAATTGCTGTTTTCCTTCTATTGGTAAAGCAAACAATTAAATTCACACTTATTTCTTCACTTGTTCCTAAGTACAAGTAAACTTTCCAGGTGGGTGGCCTCAAACGCCCTGACATGAACTGTTTGGCACCACACCGTCAGGCACGCTATCAGGTAGGTTGTTGTCCCAGGCTGTCCCTGTAACAGGTGCGTGACTCTCCTCCATCTATTACACGACGACCCAGTTCTTTGTGTTATCTCATGAGTGAACGGGATATCACGTCAGGATAATTACAATCAAGGGGCACAAATATATGTATTCATATCACGATGCAGGTCGGCACTAGGGGGTTAACACCATTACTGCAATTCCACAACACATCGAAGCCCTTGTCATGCTTGCACCCTGTCATGGGCTACCACCTCCTCAAAAAATTTGCAATCAACAACGCATAAAGCCTCCTAGTCAAGTAAGTCAGAGCTCCGTGTACAAACACTTCACGACCACTCAGGTGGAGCGGGAGATGCGACGCACCTTCACTTGATAAGACTGGAGCCACGACTAACTGGGCAGCGACTGTCGGACTGAGTGTGGGTGAGAGAGTGGGCGAGTGTGTGTGTAGCAGACTCAGCTCCGACCCGCCACCTGCCTACACCTACCCGCTATTTCCGTTTTCCTGCCCACATCGAGCAGGTGTTGTCCGCACAATTGGCCAAAATGGGTATAGAGGAGGTGTACAGGGCCGGTGTGGTGGCGAGGGGCAGGGTGGGGGCGGTGCCGTGAGTGGCCGGGTGGGGGTTGAGTTGGTGTTGTTGGGGAGTGATTGCAACTGCCCGTGTTGCTGTACAGTCTGGGGCGAAAGTTCGCCTACTATTTCACTGCATCTACTTCACACGTAGTGCTTGTCCGTTACTTTCCTCCCTGGCGCATCGTATCAGAATTCGTCGATGAACAGAGAAGTACACAGAGTTTCTCTCAGCTTGGGAACATTAGCCTCGAGAGGAAAATGAGAAACAGAGGTGAAGTATCAGGCGAACTTTTGTCCCCAACTGTTCCTTGACTCTCCCTCTTGACCAAGCACCCCGCCCTTTCCCGCCCCGCCCCGTGCCTGGTTTTATCTACTCATTGAACTTCCCGGCTCTGGCGAGATCAGTATGATACGTTAGCATTTATTTTTAATTTACGTTTTATATCTGCTATTCATTATAAGATCCAATACGCCGGCATTCCGAGGAACGTTGCCGCTAAAGACAAAACAAGATGTAGAATAAATCAAGTAAATATAAACAATAAAAAAAAGAATTAGGTGGAAGAATTACAGTTAACACAGAAGAGTAATGATGAAAGGCTTGACACTTAGGGGGTATGTATCTCTACAGTTTATATACACTGCTAACACGTTTTTGCTTCCCGAACCCCCAAGGCCAACAAGTACCACATACCCTTTCCTTTGGCGCACCCTGATGCTATTGTTCCTCTTGTCCTGATGCTATGACGTCTTTTCTGTACTGTATTTCTGTTACCACCAGGCGATCTTTTTAAGTTAAAGGAGTCCTTTATAACTGAAGGAGTTGGATATATCATTCATTAACTCCCTAAATATTAAAACCCTTTCCAAAATTGAATAAAATCGTCCAAGGATGGCAAGATTATATTAACCTTCTCGCTGTTGTTGATACACTTGGCGATTTTATTCAGGCCAACACCAGACGATTCAGTTCAACTGAGAAAAAACCTATCAGTCAAAGCTTCACTAAATTATCTCGAGTAACTCTCTGCTAATGGTACACGTAGGGATTTTACTGACTCTAGCACCAGACGATTTATTTATTTATCTATTCACTTATTTTTATTTATTTGTTTATCTATCTTTATCGAGGGAAACACTAGAAGTCAAAGGGTTAATTAGGCTTTAGGACGATCTGACGAAGCAAAGCGATACTTGAGGAGGAGATGGCAGGTGCGGGCAGGTCAGGTGTGATGGGGACCTCGAGGATCATTTAGAGGTAAAGTGCAGCAGCGCCCTTCCTCACCCTGGAGCACTTCCCGGAAACCCGCCACGCGTTTTCCTATCCTCGCCACGCGTTCTCCTATCCTCGCCACGCGTACTCCTACCTTCGCCACGCGTTCTCCTACCCTCGCCATGCGTACTTCTATCCTCGCCAAGCGTACTCCTATCCTCGCCATGCGTACTCCCATCCTTGCCACGAGTTCTCCTATCATCGCCGCGTGTACTCCTATCCTCGCCAGACGCACCACGCGACCCCACCCTGGATAAACCACGCGTACACTGGGAGTCAAAAGTTGTGTGATCCGCTTCCAGCCACAGTAAGAACCTCACCAACATGTGACTATAACACTAAAACTTCAGGAGGAGGGGGATGTAAGGACATGAGATGACGGGAGATACTACTACTACTACCACCACTACTACTACTACTACTACTACCACCACTACTACTACTACTAGTGCTGGCATTTTGGAGCTTTAGTGACAGCAAGTATTCCTCATGCAGTCTGGAAATGCTTTGAACTACTACCGGTACCTTAACACTAGACAACAAGATTTAATATCGTCTGAAACACTGATTATTTCTAGCCAGGTTGAGAATTAAAAAAAAAAAAAGTGAGTCAAGAACGAACCTCATCATAACTACACAAAACACGCGCCCCCGCTCCCTGGATGGGCCACACGTATCAGTCTTCGCTGCAAACACATCACTAGCCCCCTACCCCCCTGTCCCCTCCCCAATAGATATGCCGAGTGTAACTATCCTCACTACACACACACACACACACACACACACACACACACACACACACACACACACACACACACACAAATAAATATACAATACTGATGGATAGATAGATAGACAGACAGGCAGATACACAGATATAGGCAGATAGACAGATATAGATATACCGTATACGCAGTCAAACATACATGTATACATATAAGTAACCCTCCCCACATACCATCTTATTAAACTGTAGTATAAAGATGCGTCCCCACATACCCCGCAATTCCCGCAGCACCGTGAGACCCTCCCATGCTCCCCCACCCTGGACAATGTGCCGGGGTGAAGGTGCAGCCCCCCTCCCCTTCATTAATTGTGTGTGTGTGGGGGGGGGCGATTTAATAACTGAAATTGAAATTCTTTTTTTTCTCCCCTCCCTTTCATCCTAGTACCTTCTTATCAATTATCTTTTCTCTTTAAGCAGTCTCATTCACCACTACCCTAACCGTCAGTTCCCTTTCCCTCCACTCTGTCAACTCCCTTCCTGCTCCCGTAATCAGTCAGTCATCTATCCCTTCCCCCTCTCCTTCCTCTCATGGGCACACTCATCGAATGCCCCCTTCACTTAAGTGTACACCCTCCACCTCTACCCATATCTCCCACCCTCTCTGCCATAAATGCTCCTTCCCTTCCATTCCACTCATTCCCACTTCTCAATCTGCCCCCTCTACACATTAACCCCATCTACCTTTCATAAAACTCCACTCCCAATCCTCCCACTAGCACCTCCAAACTTTTTCACCATCCTCAACTCTCCTCTCGCCTCACTTTCCCCAAAGCTCCCCTCACCCTAATCGAACCCCTTCACATTTCCCTTACTGCCCCCGCCCCTGATCAAATACCCTTTCCCTCTCCTGGATGAAACCCCTCTTCCTTTCCTTCTGAATGCCCTCTCCTCTCCCCTCTATCAAACCACCTTCCAATTCCCAAATCAAACCCCCTTTTCACTCCCTTTGGTGGCCCCTTCCATCTGTTACCTCCCTTCCCACTCCCCTAAGCTCCCCCTCCCGCTGGTTGAAGTCCCCCCTTTCACTTCATCTAGCGCTCCCTTTCTCAAACTATCACTCGCTCCCCTTCATGGCCTCTTCTCTCTAGTCCTCCCACACTTTCCCACTCCCCCAACGCACTCCTCTCCCCCCTTATCAAACGCCCCCTCCCTGATCCAACGGTGGTGCAATTCCCTTAGTATTTCCGCCGGTGCCCCCCTGACCCCACACAGTGCCTGGAGGCAGCGGGCTGGGGATACCTGGAAACCGGCCTCACACTCTTACTCCAAATTACCATATAGATTAACCGTGATGGCGATGGGAAGATAGGGGTGTGTGTGATAGATAGGTGAGGTTACGCTATATAAAACTGGATTGACTTGATAACAACACCGTTTCTATTAAAGCTAACCAGAAAGATTTTCATCCAGATCACTCGCATTCATTTTTAACCCCCCGCCCCCTCCTTGTATCTCCTTTCATCCCTTCAATCTTATGACGTCTTTTCTAATCTAATTAGCTTCCAGACAATCCTGTTCATTTTAGAAATAAGTTCTAGTAGCTGAGGAATCTGAGACGGATGTGTGTAACCCTTCCAGTTCGATAAGTTTAATCCTAAGCTGGAGATAGCAAGACCAAAATAAAAATGACGTCCCCTGCCTGAAAGAGTGAGGGACTATTCAGATGGATGCCTGATGCCAACACACTAAGACTGTGTTTATTCTTAGGCTACAACACTTTCGGTCGGCCATGAACTGAAGCGGCTGTATCATCACCACAAAGACAACTTCAGTACAAGGGTGTAATTATTCAGTTGCATTAGCGCCTTACGTGAGCTCGCACTGTACACAATCTCTTATTTCACGGTGGCATGTAGCTGTACGCCCCTCACTCACACTCCTGACGCGACACACACTAATTAAAGTCTAGGAGTCAGATAGCCGGGGTCATAAATTTGATAGTGAGGCTGACCTGGCTTCACCTCCGCCCACCACACCACACGTAAACAAGCCGCCTTGTGTATGTAACTTTAAATAATCCTCCTTAAGTAATCACGCTTAAATAATCTACGCACTGTAGGGTAATATCAAGGGTGAAGGACATATCAGGAGGTGAATATTGTACCTTTAATCCCTTTGCTGTCCCTATGCTGAATAAAATCGCTTGACAGTAGAAACAATGAAGTCATCGTGGAGAGGTGGTTGCCAAGCACATAAATCTTCCATTAACGGCTGCAAAACATCAATGAATTCAAGATAATGTGACATTCAGTAAGAATCTGAAAGTGAAACCAGCACGAAACCTAACCTACACACACACACACACACACACACACACACACACAAAGGAGTAAGTCACAGTGTGGTGGCTGACTGGTTTCGTGCAACGCCAACACGCTGACCACGTTCATAATATTGACAGGAGAGGTAATGGTGATGACACAGGTGCAGCTGTGGATGTGAGCACTGCCACTCCACTTTCCCTCCCCTCATCCTTCCTTCACTCCACCAACCTCTCACATCTATCTCACCCCATCCTTCACTCTTCTTGCATCCTCAGTATTCTCTTCATCATTCTTCAATCCTTCATCCCCTCTCTCACGTATTCCTCACTCTTTTTATCATTTTTCACTTCCTCACCGTTCCCCAACTCCCCCATCCCCTCTCTCACGTCCCTCACCTTCCATTGTTTCATTGCATTCGCTTCATCTTTCCTCACCCCTTCCTCAATTCTCCAACCCCTCCTCCCCACCACCCCCACTCACCATGCTTTTCAGTACTCCTTTCACTTTTTCATCACTTCCCTGGTCTCTTTCGATTTCTCACTCCTTCACCTCTATCACTCGCTGGCTGCTCATTCACCTTCCTCATATTTCATTCCAACCTGGTTCTCTAAGACCCTTAAGTGGCCGAGAGATCACTAGTAAGCTGATTAGAACTGTCTGGGGTGAGCAATAATAAACTACCGAAGTGTTAACTGAAGGGAGTGGATTCATTTTTTCTTAACTCTTTCCTCCTCGTTCTAAGACGTTCAAGCTCCAGTCCATTACCCGTCTACCCCGTCTTCACCCTCACCATTCCTTCACCCCTCACAACTACCTCTCTCACCACAGTCCCCCTGCCAGATGCCCTCACTTCCGTCCTCACCTCTTATCACTATCCCCCAAACTCCTTCACTGATCACCATCTCTTCACCTTTTCCTCCTTTACTCATTCGCTTCCTACCCCGCAAAACTTCATTATTTTCCCCACCTTCCACCGAGATGCCTTTACTTTCTTCCTCTCTCATCTCCGCATTTCCCTTCTCTCAACATCATCCTTTCACTTATCCCTCTGACACCCATTTTACCTTTCCACTCAAAACTTCCTCCTCCTCCTCCTCCAATATACCCTCTCTTTCCTCATCACCCCTCACCACTACCCCTCACAACGCTTCACTCACCACCATCCCCTCACCTACTCCTAATTTACTCACGTTCTTTATACCCTTTAAACGTCCCTTCTCCTTCACTCCCTCCCAAATTCCCTCACTTATCCTTTCCTATCACCATTTCCCCTTACCATCATCCTCTCGCCTAGTCCTCCTCTACTCACTTTTTACCTCTCCTCTCCCCACTCCCAGACGCCTTGCCCCTCTCCCCTCACCTCCAAAGCAAAACAAAGGTGCACTTAAGCGGCGAGTGTGAGTGAGGGCCTGGATTATATTTCCTACGAGGGCTAAGATAAGGGGGACGACTGGGTCCCTTGCACTTCTCTCTTTCTCTATATTCCCTTTTTTACTCGTCTTCCTTAATCCTTCCTTCGTCTAAATTTTCTTTTCCCTTTCTTTTTCCGTATTCATCTCTCTCTCTCTCTCTAGACTTCCATTTCCTTCCCCTTTCCTTCCCCTCCTTCCACCTTTTTTCCCCTCTTCCTACTAGCTCTTTCCTCTCCACACCTTTCACTCCCTCATCTGTATTTTCCTTTTCCCTTCATTAATTCATATACAGACCTAATTCCATTTTCATCTCACATCCACATTTTTCCCCTTACTCTCGTAATACCCCCTCCTCCCTCCCACAAAATGAAGTCCTGAGCAGTTTGATCAAGAACGTGTTGTTTTGGTCGCAGTGTTGGCTGTGGTGGTGATGGTTGTTGTGGTGGGGGTGCTGCTGACTCAGAGATGCTGCGTCCAATGCTGAAGTCAGACCACCTTGGAATCAGATGCACGCTGACTTGTGGG
>JAGKTI010006436.1:0-13701 GCA_018397915.1 Birgus latro
AAATAAATAAATAAACAAATAAATAAATTAAAAGAAAAAAGTGGGATCGGTGGAATGGGACTCGTTGTAGGTCTGCCACTCTGGGCGTAGTTATGGTATGATTTAAAAATTTCCAGAAGCACAAGAATAAAAACAAACAAACAAAGAAGAAAGCAAGAACGTGCCTTCTAGAAACAGAGGCTTCTCTCGGGACAGGCAAAGAAATAAATATATGCCGTGTATGTAATTAATATTTTTCACTTCCCCTCACCCACCCTTCCTTCCCTCGCCTCCCCTCCTTTGTGTCACCTGCAGGAAGACAGACAGGTGTGGAGGGGAGAGGTGAGAGGGAGGGAGGGAGGGGGGAGAGGATAGGGAGATAAGAGGGGGAGAGGAGTGGAGAGGAAGGGTGAAAAGGAAGGAGGGAGGGAGTAGAGGACGGGGAGATGAGAGGAGGTGAGAGAAGGGAAGATGGATGGAAGGACAGGTATTGGAACTGGAGGATAGAGAGAGAGAGAGAGTAAGGAAATGAGAGGGATGGAAGGGAAATGCCAGCTTTGTCCCTCAGGTGTCAGGTTCCGGTGCCCGACGCCAGGATCTGCGACTAATTAATTCCCAGGTACGGCGTCGTAATGGGTGAGGGAGGGCGGTGGCGTCGGCAGGTGTAACAATGGAGTATATTGTACCTTCATCACAGACCCATAAGGCCCTGTTATTACCATTTCCACCTGCCTTCCTGTTTGCTGTGTTTTTCCTTAATGGGTTTTTTGAGTGTGTGTAAGTGTGTGTGTGTGTGTGTGTGTGTGTGTGTGTATGTGAGAGAGAGAGAGAGAGAAACAAAGGGCCCTCCTCCTATGTCTTAATCATCAGCCGTATGAGTCACAGTTTAATACCACCGTCTGTCTTAAGCTGAAATAAAATACTTGAAGTGTCGCGATCATGGCAGAGTCAAACTTGAAGGAGAAGCATTTTCCTGGGGGGCTGGAAAAAAATAAAAAAGAAAAAGAAAAGAAAAGAAATAAGAAGAACGTTTACCTCTGGCCAAAACTTGAAGGGTTAATGACCTGAATCGACCAAATGACCCCAGCTGACCTAAAATGACATAATTCGGCCAAAATGAATGTATGGCAGGACGTAAAGAGGCATCTGGTCCTGAATAAACCTGATTAACTCTGGCCGAGGAATGGGATCGGGAGATGAAGAGAGAGTATGAGTTGGAGGAAGGGCAGCTATTTTCTAAGGGACAGAGCGCGTGGAGGCGATTTCCTTGTGGACACCCTTCACGGGATGAGGGATGAGGTGGAGGAATGGAGTGAAGAGGTATAAGGGAGAGTGTGAGTTGGGGAGAAGGCAGCCAAATGACAGGGGACAGGGAGGAGTGAAGCCGATTTGTTTGTGGCCACCCTCTATGGGACTAAGGCGTCAGGCAATAAACAAAAAGTTATACAGACAGACAGTCTCACTAGGCCGGACTGGACAGGAGAGAGAGAGAGAAAGAGAGAGAGAGAGAGAGAGAGAGAGAGAGATATAGACACACACAAGTGTCTATCTGTGTATTGGTGTATAGAGCGAGNTATAAGGGAGAGTGTGAGTTGGGGAGAAGGCAGCCAAATGGCAGGGGACAGGGAGAAGTGAAGCCGATTTGTTTGTGTCCACCCTCTATGGGACTAAGGCGTCAGGCAATAAACAAAAAGTTATACAGACAGACAGTCTCACTAGGCCGGACTGGACAGGAGAGAGAGAGAGAAAGAGAGAGAGAGAGAGAGAGAGAGAGAGAGAGATCTAGGTACACACCAATTAGTCTACCTGGGCCTAATTGGTTTGACCGAGAATTGGCCTAATGGTTCAAAATTGACCTTAATAGATCCAATTGTACCACAGTGTCCCTGAACCAATTTAATGAACGTAATCTGAACAGGACGTAAACTGATTAAAAATTGTCCTTGGTTACTATTAAAAAATCTAAACACGAGTGATATAATCTAAACAAATCTATCTATCTATCTATTGCCAGACGCCATAATCCTGTAAGGGGTGGCCACAAACAAATCGCCTCCATGTCACCCTGTTCCCTCGCCATTTCATTACCCTGCTCCCAGCTCAAAAATCAATGTAATAGTTATCTTCAGTGACCTCATTTAACAACTAATTTACTCCTAAGTACTTCACACTGAGATATCATTAGCCATTTTGACTGTTTTTTATGAAGGCTTTAATGACGCAGGTACACGGTCGTCGAAAGTGCTTGTTTATGTATCCGATGTTGAGCATAGACCGGGCAGTCCGTTCTCTGAGGCCCAGTAGTACTCTTTCGCTAGATACTGCACACACCTTAACATGCCACCGTTTGGACGCTAATGCCCACCGTCTATATTGAATACACGCAGGACTGGTTTGATGGGATTAGCGGGGGTGTTCTATGACATGTCTGTGAATCTATCTATCTATCTATCTACAGCCACACGTCATAATCCCGTAATGGGTGGCCGTTTGTCTTGAGTTAGTTATTTTACGGGAAGGGGCACTAACCCTCCGCCAACCCACTTGTCGACACGTAGGAAACACGTATGGGTTGGTTATATGGCTACCACCCAGCGCTGTAAATGGTTTCTTGGCTTACAGGAAACCATTAGGCTTGTCACTCAATGTACAGTCACATGAAACGGAAAGAAGAGCAATAAAATATGACAGGAAAGGTGGGATAAATAGGAAGAGAGGAGGTCAGACACAGAAAAATTATGATAAAGGTGAGGGAAGAAGTAGGTAGCACTACATCAAGTGAGTGGATGACGGTCGCCACCACCTATGAAAAATAAAGACCAAGTGAAGTTCACATGCCACAAATGTTCACTGCTTCAGTAAGGTCGACCTCGAGTCATTCACACACACACACACACACACACACACACACACACACACACACACAGAATGTATGAAAGTGGTGCTACTCGGTCCATTGACTACTGAGGGGGAGCAGTAATGGGGGAGGAGGGGGAGAGAGGGGAAAGGAAGGAGATAGAGAGGGAAAATGAGGCAGACGAGGACAGAAGCGAGGTGCATGAAAGTATTGGTACTCGGCCCATTGCCTACAAATTAGAGTGGCCTTCCTAATTAGCCTACATATTGGTTACTCATTACCCAAGGGGGGTTTTAGGGGGGCGCTTCTCCCCACACCAATGATCAGGCCGATGGGGGGGGGTAATACTGACCTATATGACCACTAGACCTGTACATAGCAGTTGTTATCTTACTGTTTATTTATTTATTTTCACGAAGCACAGACACGTTCTTGCTGCAGGATCATCTGGTCCTAAACCCGGTGGACTGCAGGATGAAGTTGCCCTGCTCCGGTAAGCCCATCATCCTCTCGTAAGATAGGGAGTCAAGGTACGTTTGCATAACCCGGCAGTGTAGTCGCCTGGTTATATCAGTGCCACCACGTGAAGGGTCCCTCTCCAGCTTCAAGTAAACAGAGTATAGTGGAGATTTAAACAAAGACCAAGATGCCATATCATTAGGTTGGAGAGAAAAGTCAGGTTGATGATGATGATGATGATGTTGATGATAATGATGATGATGATGATGATGATGATGATGATGATGATGATGATGACTGAACATATTTCCTCTCATTGCCCCTTTATTTACCTGTATGAGTGTGATTAGTGGAAAGCAACACAGTGATTTTACTAATACTGTCACTCAGGTTCTTTTGACTCAGGTGAATAAAGTCACCTGGCGAGAGGTAAACACAAGGTACGATATTCCTGACTACGAGAGGGTTAATGGTGCCAGTATTAACACTCCTAGGTTCTTAGAGTCACATCCACCTGAACAGAATCACATGTTACCTGGAGAAGACCCTTACATTTGAGTATTACGTTACACTACAATACTAGAGTTGTCCCAGTCATGAGAGAGGTAACCAAATATTCATAGACGTAAACACTGGGTCTGAAAACACGCCTCTGTCTCAAATACCCAAGCAATGTTGCCAAATGTCTGACAGAGCAGCGATGCCATATATACAAACTGACAGATAATGTTGAAAAGAAGCAAGATCCTGCACCTTATTGCCGTTCAGACAGGGTCCAGAAAAAATCCCCGTAATCACTTTTGTTTATATTCAAGGGATTTCCGTCACTTTCCTCCCAAACCGAGCAGACACGTCGACCACAGGCAAGTAACTGTTCTGCTTGCCGTCATACAGGTGCTGGGAAATCTGGGGAGGTTTGGCTCCCGGGTGGACGCCGCACTGCATCACTCCATCCAGGGTACACAATGCCATCGCGTGTAGGCTCCTCATCAGCACCCGTCCTCGAGGTGATGGGGTGAAGTGAACTGATGTCCCTGACTGTATAGGTAACGGTAGAGTGAGTGCACGTCAGGCACCCTTAACCTGTTACTCTACACACACACACACACACACACACACACATTCACACACACACACACACACACACACACACATTCATATACACACATACATACATGCACACATACACACACATACATACACATACACAGAAATACACAGAAACAGGTACACAAACTTTTTCACACACACACACTCATGGCCGTGTCCTTGTGACCATTTTTTCCTTGCTATTTCGTTACTAGAAAAAAAAAAAACAGGCGTTAGTGGATTGGTTAGAGGGATGACCGTATGACTGTCTCTCTGGTCGTGTGTTCGATCTTGGACGCAGCACAGAACAATTTGTGGATCTGAATTTTCCGCTATGGCCTCAAAGCACATCTCAAAACACCCCCACTGAATCCATAACACCAGAATTGAATGTTATAATCCCTGCATGGGTGGCACGTGAGAGACTGTGGCTGATAGACTCTCTTCAGTTCACCTTGCCCTAGAAATCCTATCCCCCCATCCTGAATGCTTAGTTGTAGCAATAGATTTTACGCTAAAATATGATGTCAGTCACGAAGAAACGCGACAGAAAGTAATGAGAACCACTGTATCGTCTGCTCCTGTCACTGAGCTACTTGAAATAAGCTGCGAAAGGATAAAAATTTGAGACAGGTTAAGGTGAATGAACTATATTGCTGATACGTTTTGATCTGAGGGAACTGGGCATAATTTAGAACATGGATATTAAGTCAAGGCTGCGTGAAATTCGACTAGCCTTAGATATGAAGTAGGAATTATAATCTCCTTGGTTACTAGTCAAATTTATCCTTCAGCCAAACTACACCTAAAAAGGGGTAATGGTGCCCAAGTGCCAAGTGACGTGTAAGGGCTGCAGAGGATTAGCCTTTTGTTGGTGTGTCGTAGAGGGAATATTGGACCTCGGAAACGGGCATCTAAGCTTGTGTCCAGAGGTGGATGCGTAAAGAAAAGTAAGTTGGGAAAATAAACAGCAAAATACAAGAATTATCAGAAAGCGCATACCCCCGGCAAGGCGGTACCATCTCCCTTCATGTTTTTCACAGTCTTGACCTTCACCTTTGACCTTTTTCGCCCTAAATTTAATCCTTTGAGTCATTCACGGCTCGAGAACATTATTTCAGATTTAGTGTAGTTCCATTCTCTGTGTGTGTGTGTGTGTGTGTGTGTGTGTGTGTGTGTGTGTGTGTGTGTTTAATGTTGCCAACAGATGGACAGACAGACAGGAAGACACAGACGGATAGAAAGACAGACACAGAGAAAAACAGACAGATTCAAAGACAGACAAACACAAGCAGACAAACACCTCAAGGCCCCAAACAACCTGCTTTGGTGGAGATAATAAGGGAGATGCAGCGGCAGTCTCCCAGCTCTGGCGGACACGACTCTCACTCCCATCCCTCGCCTCTCATCCCGGAAACCCCACAAAACGAACGACATCCACTGACTAGGAGAGATTAACTACTTTTATTTAATTAAGGGGGATTTTTAATAGTGACGGGGTAAGAATAACTCATTTATATCTTCAGAAGTGTTGGATAGGGGTGCCTTCAAGTGGTGGCACTGATATAACCGGGCGGTGGGTCTGCCTGGTTATGCTCATACAAATATCCCTCACTCCTATACCTGTCCACAGTAAGGATGGACAGCAGGAGACGAGCAGTTTCAAGCTGCAGTCCACTGGGTTAACTGCCGAGGAAGTTAACTACTAGTACTAATAAAGCTTTGTTCTTGTTGTCATTGTGGCCCTAAGTTATGTGAACAAGAAACCCGTGGACTGCAGGCTGAAACGCTCTTCTGTAGTACACCATCCTCTTTGGGGGAGGGCAAGAAGGTAACTGAGGAACGTTTATATAACTGGACACCGGAACTACCTGGTTTTATCAGTGACACCGCCTAAAAGATGTCCTTCTCTGGCACCTGTTAATAAGGTGTAATAAGCCAAAATATTTCCCTGAAGAGTGGTGTTAGGAAATTTCCAAGAGCATCCATATCAAGGGGGCCGTCGCTCGCTGCCATTGGTCGGTACGGAGGCATCGGAGGGCGTTGATTGGCGGAGGCGTTACCATGACAACAGGATGGGCGGGAAGGTAGGTGATGCGTCAACAAGTGAAAGGTGGGCGGTTCAGACAGTCCTGACTCCCGGGACGTGGCGGTGGAGTCCTCACAAGCCCGCCAGATTTGGAACTGTCCGCGCGCTTGTGAGAATGTGCTGACGCCGGGCTTAGGTCTAATCGGGCTGAATTGGGCGCGGGAGTTCTAGTTTGGTTTATGTTCGTGGTCACCAAAGATCCCGATTCATGAGAGGAATACAATAGGGCAGAGAAGATATTTGACAGCCACAGGGACGGAGAAAAAGACCGTCTACAAACATGAAGACCAGATTAAAGGTAAGTTTGTCTCCGATTCACTGTCGGAACTCTTGGTAAAATTTCAGTTTCGATCCGTAATCCCCCTAGATAATTTTCATGTATCTACGACTTTGTTTCAGAAATTCAGACATCTCATACTTAAACTCCTCCGCTGCAGATTATTAATAACCGAGATATGGGAACGTATTCTAGACGTGGTAGGAGGCTTGATAACACCCCTTCCCAAGTGACGTATTTTGCGAATAACACCTTGACAATCACGCGTGTGGTATAATTAGGGTTTGATGTGCATAATAAATCGCTAAGGAACAGGTGTTGGGAAATCTTTAAAAAAAAAAAAAAAAACTAAAATGCGACCCATAGACTCATGTCCAAAACACGTATCAACCAAAACTGAAATATTATAGAAATTTTGTCTCACACTCTCTTGCGTTTCCGTCATGTGATCAAGATCCGAGTTCGCCGATAAACGATTAAATCCCCCAGCGATGGCCCTACGCTTCGGGGCCCTGGGCAGGAGACACAAGGATAATATGTGATTTTTATATCCTGACTTCAAAACACCAGTGGCTTTTCAACACAACAGACCGGGTTCTTAAATGTTTTTCTTCTTCTTCTTCTTCTTCTTCTTCTTCTTCTTCTTCTTTAGGTGCGATGTTAAGTGACAGAATAAACACTAAAATAGCATAAAAATATATTCCATTAACATTAAGGTACTAGCCAAGTTTAAGGGCCCTTTTGTGAGGGGGGTCCTGGGCACATACTTAATTTGCCCACATCTAAAGGAACCACTGTGTTCCCTTATTGTAACTACATATATTTTTCCCAGGAAGAACAACAAACATAAAATAAGGGGAGATATAATGCTTTACTTCCCTTGTCGCTCCTGCAAAAACAAATCTTAGTTAGGAGAGGAATGACTATCTCAAGTTTGTGGATCCATCCCCAGATTTGCATTTCGCTGAGACCGATACAAATGCAGCTTAACTTTTATCATCTATTTATCAATTGCCAGACGCCTTAATCCCGTAAGGGGTGGTCACAAGCAAATCGCCACCATGTCGCCCTGTCCCCCGCCATTTCACTGCCCTGCTCCCATCTCACACCCTCTTCTCTCATATACCTCTCCACCCCATCCCTAGATCTCATCCTCTACCTCCCCTTCCCTCTACCCCCCCTCCCTCACCTCACTCACATTCACTCTCCTCGTTAGTCTCTCGCTCCCCATCCTCTCCACATGGCCAAACCACCTCAATGAAGCTAAATAGAAAGATAGTATGTGGTCTGAGATTAACTTTGGCGTTGAAATTGGGTGCCTTATCATTTGTATTATTCACTAAAAGTTTTGGTAAATTGGAAAAGAAAAGAGTGATAGAAAATTGTCCTTTGGCCTACATAAGAAGCATTTGTTGATGATTTCTGAATTTCGTGTGCCTTATAAGTACAGTAGTTACTTTACGAAATTTAAGTATGTGGATGGATTTGTTTGGGAAGTACGCGCTTTCCGGATCCCACATTTTTCATCTGTGGTATATATTTACTTTTGTTTTTTTTCTGACAAATGTGTAAGGGATGATTTCATGAATAACAACAGGTAGTTATCAATGAACAGGTAGTTATTGATGAACAGGTAGTTACTGATGAACAGGCAGTTATCGATGGACAGGTGGTTATCGAAGAACAGGTAGTTATTGATGAACAGGCAGCTATCAATGAACAGGTAGTTATCGATGAGCAGGAGGTTGTCGATGAACAGGTGGTTATTGATGAACAGGTAGTTATCGATGAACAGGTGTTATAGTTATGGTTATAAAGTGGAACTGCATAAATTCACGCTCTGTTTGTATATCACTTTTATCATAAATTTTAAATGCGTCTGTCCTCGATGGAAAAAGAAAAGCTTTGGACGCCTCGTTACAGAGACATAAACAAGATGAAAACAACCAATATGTAACGAGTATGAATTTTATCTTTTTGGGAGTGCGAGAAAATACACCTGAAAGTAAATAAAATATAGGAAAAAAAAATACATAATTCTTACAGGGGAAATAATTCTCCTCAGAGTCAGAAAAATCTCGATCCAGGAAGAAGTCTTGTGCAGGGAAGGAGGTCCGCCATTATCGTCTTAAACACTTCCCAGTCATGATAGGATCTTGCGGGGAAAAAAAAAATCCCCCTCACATCATACCTACCTCATAATATCTTGTTTTAGTGCAATCAGTACCTAAGATGATGAATAAGAAATCTATGTAATCTTATTTTTAATCAATATTGTTATTTGTATTTTATTTATTGCTATTTCCAAACGACTTCCTTCACTTTAAGACAAACTTTTTCTGTCTAGAGGGTTAGATGGTCTCCTTAAACCCATTCAACTAGTGGTTCATCCTAACTTTAATATACCTCACTGGTGATGGCGAAAAGAAGTTTGAAAGTCCCAACGTACTGAAGGAACAAATAAAAAAATGTCTGATTGCAAAATGCTGTATGGTTCTCTCTCTCTCTCTCTCTCTCTCTCTCTCTTTCTCTCTCTCTCTCCTGTCCAGTCCGGCCTAGTGAGACTGTCTGTCTGTATAACTTTTTGTTTATTGCCTGACGCCTTAGTCCCATAGAGGGTGGNTTGCAAAATGCTGTATGGTTCTCTCTCTCTCTCTCTCTCTCTCTCTCTCTCTCTCTTGCCTGCTTATACACTGATGCACTCAAGTATCGTCCCAAAATCTAGTAAACACATTAGGGGTAACTCAAGACATCTGATTCGGATATTTGAATGCATCTAGCCAGGCGCCTAAATCCACTGAGTCTGGGGGTGCCTTTATCTTGGTCTTGTTATCTCCAGACGATTTTATTCAGCCCAGGACGCATTTATCTGGAGGGTTTGGATATCGCCCTAACCCCTTCCCTGCACCAAACCTTAAGTTAAGTCATGTCTGGAAAGAGGGGGATTAAACTAAGAAGGGTGTCACCGGATTTAGAGGGTTAATCTAGAAGGGATTAGTCAGGTATAAATCCAAAGCACGTATTCTGATCGGCTAAGGAAGCTCCCTAACACCTTTTCCTTACCGATTTATTTTCTGATATAGCACGTTACTGTTACCTTGCATGTCATCTGTGTTAATTATATCCATGTTGGAATGCAGTAAGTAACATAAAAGAAAAAACTAATGTGTATTGATGTAAATAAATCGCTAAGGAAAATGTGTTACGGAGCCTCCTTATCCGACGAAAATACGGACCAAGTCGCTCTGTTCTCCTCCTTCAGGCTGCCCTCCCTTTAACTCATTCCATCTCATCATTGCGCTCCCTCTCCCGAATTCCCCCTCACATCATTCACGTGCGCTCTTCTAGTCAGTGTTTAATTCTGGCCTTTGGTTCCTTCTTCCTTTCATTTAAAAAAAAAAAAAATCTACGTTATCTCTGCATTGCCAAACCACCAGAGGATAATTTTAATAGTCTCGTATTTCGCCAGTTGAATAAATAAATAACTAAATCTTGAGACATAAACAGGAAGTGGCTTGTTTCCTTCTCAGTACATGTGAGTCTCAGGTCTGTCTTCCTTCCGGCCAGCTCATATACAGAGACGTTTTTGCTCATAACCACACCCGCTTGTTAAGTCGTCCACATCAAGACACTCATTTCTGCTGCAACAAACCAAGGACTCTCGCGGCCCTTGCTGGCTGTGGGTTCTCTAGCGTAAAACTCGTCCCTCAACCGACTGGGAGACGGCGAATGATGTGGTTGTATTGATGTGGGATTGTGGCCGACCTGTTCTAAGCCAGGTGTGTTAATTGGATGAGGTCAAGGTAAAGAGGCGAGGAGGCAGAGAGGATCACGAACCGACAGGGTGTTCGGTGTACGATCCTCCTTACAATACGTAGGGTTTTATAAGTACCAGCATCCTTTTGGTTTCAAGCGTTTATACTTCCTACACCTTGTTATTCTCCTTTATGTTACTTATACATTTCTAAGATGGATAGACAGATAGACAGATATATTTTTAAGGACATAGTTTGCCTCAGTAACGTAAAAGTATAGTATAACATGCAAAGTAAATCGCTGAAGAAAGGGCGTTGCAAAGCCTTATATTTGTCATCTAGTACAATACCAAGAGTAATCCTCCTCCTCCTCTTTCCAATTTCAGACTTCTCTCTCTCACTCCCCTCTCCAATTTCAGGCTATTAATCCTCACCCTTCTCTCTCCACGTTCAAGCTAGACCCCTTTTCATGGGTGTTATATGCATTTTTTTAAATCATGAATTACCAAAAAATGTCTTCCGCTGCTTCTCGAAATGGTCAGACCTTGATTATAACTTCGTCTTAATTTCGTATCATTTTGGAAAGAACAGTTTTTGCAGGATTTCAGTCTTGGGTTCGTTTTTCTTGCATAAATAAAAAAAAAACATGATTGCACCTTTATTGGAAGGGTGCAGGTGAAAATGTAGTGATTTAGGTGTTTATAGGAAGGGTGGGGGTGAAAGTGTAGTGTGTTAGGGGTTATAGGAAGGGTGAGGGTGTTAGTGTAGTGTGTTAGGGGTTATAAGAAGTGTGAGTGTACTGTCATGTGGTGTTAAAGTGAGGACTGTGTAGTGTAGTATAGGAGGGTGTAGCGCAGTGTGTTAAGGGAAAGGTGTGGCTTTGGGTGTAAGGAGTGTGGAGTGTAGAGGTCCCAGCAAGGTACTGATCAATGTAGAAAGATTCCGGAACTTTCTACCAACTTATGTTATACGAAAAGTTACACTATGGTCAGCAAAACAATCATTTCCCTTTGGCCTTATTTCTGGTGGAGCAGGATGTGTCGTGACGTTTACTCCTCAGCGATTTATTTTGCTTATTACTCCTTGGTATTCCCTTGCATGTCATTAATGTATTTCCAGTCTCAGTACGATTTGCATAAGTAGCACAAAATCAAATACCAAAGAACAATATGCAAACTAAGTCGCTCTAGAAAAGACGTCACGAAATTTCCAAAGTTGGCCACACCTCCCAAGCTTCGAATATTAACAAAATCAGAAAACTTTGGGCGTAAAAATCGTCATATATTTGTTTTGCATGGCTGGGTTCGGTTTATGATTTTTTTGTTTACGTTTCTATAGGGCGTGTGTTTGATAACTGAAAGTGTTTTTCCTTGAGCCAAAATATATCTGTACTGCGCCGAGGGTTTTGTTGCTCGGCCATAAAACAGTCATAAAACTAGAGGGGCACTCAGTGGAGCGCATCTCTCCGACAAGGGCGACGTAATTTCCAAACCGTTCTTCATAATGGGTTAGGTGTTCTCATCACTGATTAGGGTTCCACAAAAGGTGTTTTCCGGATTCAGAATCTGTAATACGATCCGGATCTGTCTCAAAAGTTAATCGATTGTTCCCTGGGCCTACCCACCAAATTTGGCCCAAATCTCTCCTTTAGTTTTTGAGTAATCCTGTAACAAACAACACACAAACAACAAACAAACAGGGGTAAAAACATACTCACCTTGTCAGAGAGAATAAAACCATCATCATCATCATCATCACCACCGTCATCATCATCATCATCTTTCTCCTCCTCCTCCTTCTCCTTCTCATCATCATCATCATCATCATCCTAACCCCATTTCCGATGCTAAACGAGGTGGACACGACGCAGAGACAGCAAGATGAAAACGTAAAATTAGGACATACCAGCAGGTTACCCAGTGAAATGGGACACGTATCCATTCAGTCATCATTTGTATCTTGGAATTTTCGCCTCCGTATTAAATGCAAACCACACACACACACACACACACACACACACACACACACACAAGGGTTTAATTAGTGCCTATTGAGTTTACGAGAGATGTTAAGGCATGGAATCAATTTTTGCAACATGATAATTTTCAGAGAACTATAAATGGCCTTTACTCTAATGTCATCTTGGTCTAATTATATAGCTGGGTGGAGAGAGGGAGAACAGATTTGGTCTTACACTCTGACCGGGCGGACCTTGGTCATTGAAGTGGGTGAACAGAGAAGAGGGGAGGGTGTGGTAGGGGACGGAGGAAGGGTGAGAGGGGAGAGGAGGGTGAGAGGGGAGAGGAGGGTGGCTTATAGGGCAGGGAGGGGAGAGTGACGTGTGTAAGGAGAAGGAGGCGGTGGGGTGGAAAAAAAGATGGCTGGGAGTGGAGGAAAGTGGAGAGGGAACGGAGGGGAGAGTGGAAGAAGGAAGAGGGAAGTGTGGATGGACGAGGAAAGGGACAGTGGAAGGAAGAGGAAGCTTGGCATGGGTAAGGATCAAGAGGGAGGAGGACTGAAGAGGGGGATGTGTGGAGGGATGAGAGGCGTGGGAAAGGAGTCTGGGCGATGAGGGGGGAGAGGTAGTGTGGGGAGGTGAAGGGAATGCAGGTAGAAGAGGAAGAGGGGAAGACACAGGGTGGAAGGGAAGGGTTAATAGAAGGGAAAATGGGAATGGGAGCTGAGGTGGAGAAGGGATGGGGAGAGGGGAAAGAGGGAGGGGTAGTCAAGGAGTGGGGAAAGGGGAAATGAGGGTGGATAGAGGGGGAAGGGGGAAGAGAGGGGGACTGTAGCTAATTGACAAGGGTGGATAATGGAAGAATGAATCAGAGTCCAGGTATAATTAGGATATTTTTTGTTACCCAGTCGTCTCTCGTGGCGCAACTGTCTTCATTGTTCCTATAAGTAATGACTGGCCTGGAAAAAGCGGCTCTGTGCCCCGTAACGCCTTCATTCTTGCTATTTATTTATCCCCTGGGTGGACCGGGGGCAAATGTGCATCTCCACACCTATTAACCCCTTCAGAACTATTTTTTTTTACATTTATTTTCATTTTTTGTTGCAGACTGACCACTTTATTAGCCTTCAGGAGAAAAAAAAATCAATTAATTCCTCGAATAAGTTAATTTTGTCTATATTTTCATTCTTTCAACAGGTTAATTATGTCTTTCTTCTGGGCAGGTGTGGGATAAAATGT
>JAGKTI010006436.1:13774-29666 GCA_018397915.1 Birgus latro
CCATTCATTCCTGGAGTTATTAATTTTAAAAAACTTGAGGTCATAGACAGAGGGATATACAGATTAAGGAGGACAGTTCCAGAGTTGACCAGTCGAATACATGAAAGATAGCGTTCCGGTCAAATTTTGCATTACGGAATTGGACAGTAATGGAGGAAGAGTGCGTTACTAGACGGGTGCTGCGTGTCTGCCGTAATGGGGAAGAATGGAAGCGGACAGACCAGTGACCACTGAAACAGCGGTAGTAGAGGAATGAAAGTGAAACAATGCAGCGAAGAGAGAGAGGCTGACGGGGTGTTGTGCGTGTTGAGGGTGTGGGTGTGGGTGTGGGCGGGGTGGGTGTGTTGTGCCTCACCGCCCACTCTAATAACCCACCCTTCCCCTCCTACTGGTGTCACTGTCCGCACTCACACTCAGTCACACACTCATTCACTGACTCATACACACTCGCTCACACACTCACCCTCATTATCAACACTCACACTCACTCGCTCACACATTCACACTCATTCTCAGCACGCACTTTTTCATTCACTCACTCACTCACTCTCTCATTCACACTCATTCCCAGCATTCACTCATTCACCCACTCACTCACTCACACTGTTTCCTTAAAAAAAAAAAAAACTCTCTCCATGAATATATTTTTCCATCTTGACCAAATCTTACAGCAGGGCCAGTGTTGTTGTTTGAAGAAGCTCCTAACACCTTTTCCTAAGCGATTTATTTTCTCTGTTACACCTGTACTCTTCCGTGTGACATAAATCCTTCCAATCGTCACCATACGCTGCATAAACAACGTACAAAAGGATAACCAGTCATATCCAAAAAATAAATTGCTAAGAAAGAGGTGTTAGGGACTTCCTTAACAGACAAAAATACCACCCAAAGTCTTAGGATTAACCCCTTCACTACGGGGATGTCTCATGGCTTGTATAAGATCGTCTGTCTGTAGTAAGAATAAAATAAAGCGTCATTGTGCTGAAGAGGCTAATAGAGAATGCTTCCAGATCCCAAGCTCCGTAACTCCTCTTCCTTAGCGATTTATTTTTGGATATGGCTGGTTAATACCCTTTTGAACGCTATCTCTGCATTGTATGGCGATATGGGAAGGATTTATTTGACACGAAGAAGGTGAGTAAAGCGTAATAAGCATAATAAGTCGCATAGGAAAAGATGTTAGGGGAGAACTCGGGCCTTAAATACGTGTCTTTTTTCCTAAGGTTAAAAAAACAATCGTCTGGAGTGCTTTTCTTTAATCAGGCCTAAAATCGTCTGTATATGTATGTATCAGTAACCTACATAAAACTGTGAGAAAGAATGTCTAAATATACACACAGAGGCGTAAACAAGGAACCACACTACACAGGAAAAGTATGTGCGTATGTATGTATTTATGTCTGTTAATCTAGCCAGGTGTGTATGTCTGTCTGTCTGTAGCTATGTATCTATCCACTCAATTATTCTGTCTATCAACCTGCCTGTCTATACACTTCCCTGTCTATCTCATTCCTATTTTTTTAGTAAACATTATATTTTATGCAAATGCTGAGGGGGAATGGTATCAACTTTATTTTAGTAAAGGAAAGAGAATCGGTGAACAAGGCGAGAATGATGATGATGATGATGATGATGGTGGTGACGATGGTGATGATGATAGTGGTGATGGTGGTGGTGATGATGATGGTGGTGGTGGTGGTGTTGGTGGTGGTCAGTAGTGTGAAATATGGTGATGATGATGATGATGATGATGATGATGAGTAACCGACATTGTTTTTCATTCAGTAACCCGTCCAGCCACAAAATCTCTCTCTCTCTCTCTCTCTCTCTCTCTCTCTCTCTCTCTCTCTCTCTCTCTCTCTCTCTCTCTCTCTCTCTCTCTCTCTCTCTGTGTGTGTGTGTGTGTGTGTGTGTGTGTGTGTGTGTATGACCTTCTCACACACCCCCTTAATAAAACACTGTGAGAGTGGAACAAATAAATGAACATTTTTCACACACACACACACACACACACACACACACACACACACACAGGGCCTGAATTCCCAAACACATCATCTCATAAATAAGATTCATTTTACAGGATGGACAAAATCAAGGTAAGCCCAGAACCTCCCTATGACCCTAGCTTTACCTGGAAACAAAAAATAAAAATCCTGGGACAATTTTGAGAGGGAGCTGGGGGGGGGCTTTTTTCTACCCCCAGTGGGAGGGATGGACGTCAAATATGCTATCTATAATTATAATATTACTTTCCCTTTATATATTGGTGTCTATAATTTCCCTAGTTAATGACAGAGACTCAGGTGTACCTCATTATCCACCGCTATCACCAAGCCCCCTAACACCTTTTCCTTAGCGATTTAGTTTGCTTATACACCTCCCCGTCCTCTTCTGCGCAAATTCACTGTCACCATACTCCGCATCAATAACGTACAAAGCGATATTACCCAGCCGTATCCGAAAATAAATCGGTATGGAAGAGGCGTTAGGGAGCTTCGTTAACTGCTGAGAATAGAGCTAATGAAACCATAATCTTTTTTACGATATCAGTGAGTTTTTTTTATTGCAGTTTCTTTAGCCGAATTAAAGCCATATAAAAAAAAATAAAGTGTTTTTTTAATAAAGTCAAAACAGCAAGCGTTAATATACTGTATACCTCAAATTCTTTCGCATTATTATTATTAGTAGTAGTAGTAGTAGTAGTAGTAGTAGTAGTAGTGGTAGTAGTAGTAGTAGTAGTAGTAACACATGAAGTGCCTTTACACACAAATAACTATATAGATGCAGTATACCATAACACTCATTTAACACTTTAATAAAAACAGGTCGAAAGAATGACGTTCACTTTAATCTTGGTTTTAGTTTTCCTGATACGCTAAGCTTTTCACGCGTCTGATTTCCTCTTTGCCGTCAACAGGAAATCAGAGTTAAGCTAAGTAGGAAGAGTCTGAAAGTAAGCGTGAAGTTCGTAAGTCCGTTCCAGGAAAACTAGTCCTACGTGATGACAAGTTAGACCATGTTAAAGAAAATAATATGCCTTTTCTTGAGACAGGCAGGTTAGACAGTACCCCTTCAGAACAAGGAAACAGGTAAATAACAGGAAGTGAACAGGGGTATCTATGTAAAGCTTATATTACAAAGGACAGGATCTGGAATTTGGCTCTCTGTTATCTTGTTTTTGTTCCTTCTTGGAGGGAACAATCTTGTTGTTCTCTGGCCTTTTGTTCCTGTTCCCTTGCGTAAGAAGAAACATTGCAAAGATGAATATATGCTCTCTCTTCTAACTTAACACCAGGAAAAGGAGTCTAACAAACTCCTAAGAACGTGAAGTTAGTAAATCTTAGAGAGGAAAGGAAAGGACTGCATTACGTGTCACAGGCAAATATAAAAAGAAGGTTTAGTGGATGGGCGAAGAGGCGAAAGTGGAAGAAATACAGTAATTATATTATAAAAGCCGAATTGGACGCGGGTTAGGTCGCGTCCTTCGTAAAATAGGTAACAGATGGCGACCAAGGTAAACAGGTAACAGATGGCGACCAAAGTAGAACAGGTAACAGATGGCAACCAAGGCAAATAGGTAACAGATGGCAACCAAGGCAAATAGGTAACAAATGGCGACCAAAGTAAATAGGTAACAGATGGCAATCAAGGTAAATAGGTAACAGATGGCGACCAAAACAGGTAACAGGTGGCGACCAAGGTAACTAAGTGGCTGCCCAGAGAGGAAGTGTGAGGATGAGGCAGGGAACACGGTGGAGGGATGAAATTTGTAGGTGTACGGAATAGGGTAACAGCTAATAGGTCAGAGTCAAGAAAATTGGGAGCCACATTGATTCTGCGGTGGAATGGTGATGATGATGATGATGATGATACTGTTGTTGTAGATGATGATGATGGTGGTTGCTGTTGCTGTTGTTGGTAGTGATGATGATGATGATGGTGATGATGCACATAGTTGCCACCGATACAATTCTGTCATCACATACTTGATCGTGAGTAAAACAAAAAACACAGCAGCATCGTCCTTCGCGCTGGATTCCTCTCCTCACTGATGCGTATCTAAAACAGACAAAATAATAGAAGGCAGGAATTAGAATTTTTCCTCTTTTTCCCCTTTTTTTCCATGTCTAGCCTATCCATTGCCTGAAAAATTTTTAAAGAACGAGGGAAAGGGAAATTAAGCGTCTTTCTTTCCCTTCTTCATTATCCTACTTCCCTTCACGTGAAATGGTTTTGTTAGAATTAAGATTTAAACACTATCTATCGCCAGACCCCTTAATCTCGTAAGGGGTGGCCACAAACAAATCGCCTCCGTGTCTCCCTGTCCCCTGCCATTTCACTGCCCTCCCCCCAGCTCACACCCCTCTCCCTCATATACCTCGCCACATACTGAAATTGTTTATTGTGAAGGTGTAGCAGCTTCAGCCCGACTTAGACCCTCCTCAAGTGAAATTAAGACGCGGTGTTTTTAATATCGTGAAAAATATAACAAAACTCTGAGAGACGTAAGAAGTATTGTTAACAGGAGCCTCATTCTTGTGGCTTTAGAGGATGTCTTACAAGTGACATTGAAGGCTTCGTAACACCTCTTCCTTAGCGATTTATTTTGCATTTCACACCTTAGGATTCTCTTCCATGTTTTTATCGTTCTTATGCTGACATAGTTTACCTCAACAACACACAAGACGATATTTAGAAACAATGTGAAAAATATATCTTTATAAAGTGGTCAGTAGGAGGTGTTAGGGAGGCGTCTCATCCCACAAGAGCTCCAGGAACTTGTAAGAAGCTGAAGGGGAGCGTAAGGAACACACAGGAACTTCTACGAGTAAACAGGAAATCGTAAAAGCCTAAAGGAGGATATAAGGAAGAAGTAGGCACCATATTCTCAAGCTTTCTTAAGTCGTGGTTATGAATACTCGTTTTTTGCATTTTCATTCTCACACACACAGCTAACAGCCACTTCACAGCCAAACCACAGCAAATATTACGCGAGAAACATGACAAACAAAGGGATTTCTCACGATAATTCACTTCTACGGCAACTTTCCATTCTAAAATTTGGTTATACTTTAATTCTCACACCTATAACTACCAAATTCTTCACAGTCAAACTAGAGAAAATATAAAGGTGTAAACAAAGTGATTTCTGACAATACTTCACTTCTCAGGCGACTTGCTTATCGTAAAATTTGGCTAAGTTCCTTCATGAGTACCTACCCAGGTGTGTGTGACGTCTCAGGTAAGTACAGGTAAGCAGGCGCGGATTCCCCACAGGTGATGCGGAGGAAGCCAGGTGTGAATCCTTTGGCCAGTCTTGTGTGGCCATGTTCAAGTGGGCTTAGGAGGATGTCTGGCACTATATCTTATTTACTTAGCTTTATAGTGGGGTGATAGGAGAAGGAGAGGGAGGCCGAGGACGAGGTGGGGAGAGAAGGTGCAAGAGAGGAGTGTGTAAGAGTGTAAGGTGTCGTAAGGAGGGGCGGTCAGCCATGGGATTTTTTTTTTTTTTTGGGTCGAAGCCACACCCACACAGGATGCAGCGTCGGGCAGCAGATAGATAGGCAGGCAGGTAAACAGCAAGGTAGAGAGGTAGACAGATAGACAGCTACACACATACACAGACAGACGGAGACAAAGACAGACAGACAGACAGATAGATAGATGTGTTAGATAGATAAAGAGATAGATATGTATTTCCTACGACCAGTCTTTTGTGTGGTCATTTTCTGGTGAGCTGGGGAGGACGCACGAATTTCCTGTCCCAAAACTTTTAAATAAGTCATCAATCCAAGGACGCGGTTTCCATTCCGTTCTTGCTGCCTCCAGACGATTTTACTTAGCGTAGGGGAGACCTCGTCTGGACAGGAGAGGCTGAGGAATGTTTGAGTTCTCTTCTAGTCAGTCTCACATGGGGCTAAGAGAAAGGTAATGTCAGATGAGATGCATGAAACGGGCGTGCTACTGGGTGACGTGTAGGGAAATGAAGAGGAGAGTGGGTTTTGAGAGTGAGATGGAGATTGATAAGGTGCAGGAGGGGACAGGAGATGGGGAAGGGGGCAGAAATTGAAGCAGACAGTTATTCTTTCTTTTTGTAGTTAGCACAGTGGTAGTCCTTTTTTTTTTCGGAATCTTAAGTTTGTTGTGTAGTGCCGTGATTTCCATTTGACGTTTGCAGGATTTCATGCCGTTCCCAGAATTCAAAGAACGTCAAATTTCTTTCGGCACCTCTCGTCCACTGCCTGCCGCTTCCTCGTATCGATTTTCCGTGTCTTTTCTTTCTTTTCTTCTTCCTCTTCGTCTTCTTCGTGTCTTGTCTTCAGTGTTTCTTTATTCCTTAGTTTCCTCGTCGCGTGTGTTGCTCGCTTCACTTGGGTCTTTATATCTGAAGGCTCTACAGTCTCCTAAAGCTCTCCTCTTGTATATTTCCCTGTCGCTGAGGGAGAGGGTGCTGCTGTTTTGACGATCGGCTTTTTGATTTGTAGTCGTTTTCTCTGTGTCGTGCTGGCGGGGATGTTCTATTGACCATTTGTTTACATCTGACGGAACTGGGCCACTCCTGCGGCATGGATACTAAGACATGGCTGCATGAAATTGAATGAGCTTTAGATATGAGGTATGAATGAGTCTTCTTGGTTACTCTTCACGTTAATCCTCCAGTCTGAATACCACTGTCCATCAACTGAGCTGAAAGGGATTATGAAAAAAGACCATCTACATTAGGACCATTGCGGGGAGAGCAGTCACAGGCAGTCCATGGTCTGTGACGATTTTATTCAGGTCGTGGGCTAGGAGCTTCCTGTCCCGGTAAGCACAGAGGGTGTCGAGGCTGTGATTTCCGTGGGCGTCTTGGTGGCCTCTTGAGATGGTAGCTGTGGCTCCTGATCTTCTTCCCTCGCTTTCTTGAGAACTCCTTGGCGGTAATGGTATTTTTCACTCAGCAGTGTGACCTCTGCACGCTACACATTTCTCCGTTGGTGCCTTACGGGTCCAGTAAAGATGTCCTTTTTAGGCGCAGCTGGAGTAGGTCTGTTCGCCTTAGGAGCAGGAGGGCGTGTCGTGGTATTCCTTGCACTGCTGGATGTGGTGCCATGTTCCCTCTTCAAGGTCCCGTTCAGACGATGTATCTTGTCCGGTGCAGCGATGGTAATCTTGATCTTGGAGGAATTCAGTAGTTTTTGCGTTCCGGCAGTAGTAAGAGAACTGCAGTCGTTGATTTTCTTGACTAGGTCCCCTTCGGAAAGGCCAAGGAAAAGCTATGGTACTCTCCCAGCTAAAAGTGTGAGTCCAGCTGAGCAGTCGTCGCCACCTTAAGTCTGATATGCGATAGATGGGCCAGTCTTGAAGGAGTAACTGCGGTGTAGTCGTCTCGTTCATGAGCAAAATCCCGATTCTCTCCCAGTCCAGCGTGACGTGACGGAAAGGAATGCCCACTATCTAACAAGAGTACAGGTGGCCACGTATGAACTTGGGACAGTGTCTGTGTGAAGGAGAGGTCTAACTACAATTGCCGACGATCATACAACACAGCTACTTGGTCATATCGCTAATACCTGACGACAACGTTCATTCACACTCATGCCACCACTAAACATGTGATTACGTCAAGGCTGTCAAGTGTACCTTATGTTGGATCTCTGCTGCACTATGAGGCTGGCCCGGATCCTATGTGGCCAACGTATCTCTCCGGCTTGGAAGGTTCGCGTGCTTAAAGTGGAAAGAGATACGGTACATCACAGAGGAGTCAAAGTCCGTGTTAGAGAAGTTTGCTACGATAGACTGGTAAGAGCAAGAGATAGATCGGTTTACAGGGAGAGTATGGGAGTATCTTACTTTTCTGAGCACGGTTAGCTGTTTTAGATCTGATTTATATAGACGAGTTAAAGTACACGACGTTTTAGTATGGAAAGGAAGAGGTAAAGAGAACCGGGGAGTGAGGCGGGGACTTTGGGGAGGCAGAGGGAACAGGGTGACATCACTCTTTAGTATCACTGCTTCTGTTCCACCTTCTGTGTCCTGTACTCGTATCTCTCCTGTCCAGCTCCTGACCACCTCAATACAAGCCTCCTTTGCTACTGGGGTCTGAGGAGCGACTTGGAGACTGTGGTCCGTACACTCACAGGGCTAGGAGACGTAACACTTCTCCCATCGCGATAAAGTTAGCATTTTATACCTTAACATATGTGTACTGATTGCCCCTCTATAAAATCTACATAGTTTCCATTAATAACACACGAGAATCAGTGTCAAAGAAGCAAAATAAATCACATAGGAAGCAATGCCACGAAAGCTCCTAAGCGAATGAGGATACTTCACGCGGCCAGCAGGTGGGAGAGGGATGGTGGAGCGTTAAGGACACGTGCTGTGGCGTGGAAAATTACGGGGTGGTCGTCACTTCTTCATCGACGTAGGGACCGCGGGCGTGACGGGACAGCGCGGAGAAAAATCACCTACAGTCCCACATCAGCTCACTGCATCACTCAAGTTCACTGACGGAGCTGCTCATATGGGACGCAGAGACAGTCCCACATCACTCAAGCTCACTGCGTTACTTGAGTTCACTATCGGAGCTGTTGATGTGATAGTTACGTGAGAAGGAAGCAGTGAGGACCCCACATCACCGTGCTGCATCACTCAAGTTCACGGCATTACTTCAGTCCGCTGCGTCATTCAAGCTCACTGTACCACGCAAGCTCGCTGCATTACTCAAGTTCACTGTCGATGTTGCTCCTGTGATGGTTAGGAAGGAATCAGTGACAACCACACATCACCGTAGCGAATCATTCAACCTCACCATCGATGCAGCTCACGTAACAGCTGAGAAGTAGCGCGGATGAGGCGAGGTATCTGTAGAACCGAAGCCAAGACTGCCTGGTTTACCTTAGCAAGCGTGAGACGTCAAGATGAATGTGCGACCGGAGACCAAAAGCAAGATAGCTCCAAAAATATCGATTTGTTAGGATGAAGGAAAGAAATCTTCACTAAAATTAAAATAAAAGAAGAATATAGGACGTTTAACAATTTTTGGAGAATCAATCTGAAAGTCAAATGAAAGACAGGTGAAATTTGAGATTATCGTTTCTCTTTTTTGTAATATCAAGAGCGTAGGGTCCCTGGTCTAGGCTGCTCAGTCAAGGCACTTCAGACGAGAAGAACTAAGCCCTCTACATCTCTCTAAAACACTGCTAAAGTCTTACCAATTCAGTAGGATTCTTTACCAATTCGCTCCGATGATCTTTTGTTTTCTTCCTCTTGTTAGCTACCTACCAACGATCTTAACTACCTTAGCAACACACACGTAGTATTAGTAGTAGTAGCAGTAGTAGCAGTAGTAGTAGTAACGGTAACAGTAGTAGCCTCAAGTTCATCTGCAACGTGAATCGGGTGGAATGCAAGCTGACAGTGACCTCTAGCAGCAGTCCACCATCCTCCTTTTGGCGGGATAGGGAGGGAACTGAGGGACGTTTATATAACAAGGCAGCTCCACCACCGCCTAGTCACATCGGTGCCACCACGTGAAGGCCTCTCCTAAGCATCCCTCTCGTAGTCAAGGGGTTTAAGACAGGATAAAGGAAGTATTGAAGGCTGTCCTCGCTACAAAAAGGGTCCACATTCTCGCTAAGACGGCCCTACATACCTCGCGGTTATTATGAACACACACACACACACACACACACACAGCCGTATTCACACTGGCGTAGGAGGCTTTGTGGCACCTGACTATAAGTTCTAAAATCAGCGTCTCGATATTTGAAGCCTGACTATTATTTCTGTCCCTGGGATGATAAAAGTTGCATATTTTCCCCTGATTAATTTCTAGTGGTCTGGCGGTGGAAGTCTTGGGTTGGAGAGGATCGAGAGTTACGCGCTGTGATTCGAAACCAAGCGGGTGGTGGCTCTCCTTTCACACAACGCTGCCAAGGACGCGTATGAGATGTTCTTCTACTCCTAAGATCTGGATCATTTGTGCCCTCCTACGCTCGGCATCATCCGGGACCCAGTAGTAGTAGTGGTTGTGGTGGTAGTAGTAGTAGTAGTGGTAGTAGTAGTAGTAGTAGTAGTAGCTGTAACACCAGGCTCATCTGAACGTAAACACGGTGGACTACAGGCTAAAGTTGCCCTCCTCCTGCAGTCCACCATCCTCCTTTCAGTGGGGTAGGGAGGAAGGTGATGGACACTTGTATCACCAGGCAGCAAAGCAGACCGGTTATACTGATGCCACTGCGAGAAGGCGTCCCTCCCCAGCACCTCCGGGGTCCAGAGTGTTACTACGGGGTTGGCTGCCACTGTGTGAACTCCCGGTGATACTATTTAGCGGAGGGACAACTTACGTAGGCAGTGGAAACATACAGTACCCTGAACTCTTCTGCTGCGACAGTAAAACACTGGTTTAAAATCCTAGTTATATCCAATATCCATGGATATTGGATATAACTACGTTCACGGAAGGAGAGCGGGTGTTATGATTCAACCAGCATGCAAAACCAGCAAAACAATTCGGAATAGAGTTTATGCGGTTTTAAAAAAAGTTGGTGGAAATGTTGAGGGTCCGCCAAAGGGTTAACCTGTTTTTTGAGGGAGAGAAAAAAAATGTCAAAGGTCATGGTCACACAGCTTGGTCAAAGTCTGACCTAGTAAGGTCAACTTTAATTTCTTAATAATCCGATATGGACCAAACGCTGTTGAAGGGATCAGGGTAAGGCAAGGATACATGAATTCAGTTTTTAGAACAATCAGTCAATGGTCAAGGCCACAGGGGAAGGGTCAACGATCAGGGGCTTAGGGTAATGTGAGCTCATCTTTTTTCTTTTAATCCGATTTGGACCAAACTAGGTGGGAAGGTTAAGGGCTAGGTAAGAAAGAAGTGATTAGAGTCAGAGAGCATAGGTGAAGGCCACAGATCGACTGCTGGTGAGGGGTTTTGGGCTCCCTCAGTGCTCCTCCTTGTTAACTCCTTAGGAAAGTCTTTAGCACAGACTCCCTACCTAGTCAGATAGTTCCAAAATTTCATAAATATTTCCTTGCGTTGGCAGAACTTCAGTATTTCATCGTGGCCAACTCCTGACTGTTTATTCCATTCATCGTTCAGGGGATTTGTTCCTGAATAAAATCGTCTGGCGGCAGCAAGGTCCAAATAAAAAAAAAAAAGCGTCAGTGTCTTGGGGGGGCTATTGATTTTTGGGGGGTCTGTACGTTGAAAGGGGTCTCATAGGTTTAATAAAAAAAAAAAAAAAAAAGTGTATTGGTAACAAGTGTGAAGCAAAAACAGGTCAGCGTACTGAAATCATAACCTCTTCAGCCTGACTATGTTATATTTATTTTTTTTTATTTTCTCTTGCTTATTCCGGGGTACCATACTGAAATTAGAACAGCTTAGTAGAGAAAATTTTAATAAGTGTATCTATATCCACTAGTTAGATAAATCGCTTAGTGTGAGAGAGTAAGGATAAATAAAAATGGAGTCCTTGTACTGAAAGAAGTAAAGGCTTTCTGAATGGACCTGAGCAATAAAGGGATCGATGGTAAATGCTCTTTTGTTGGGGAGGGGAAGGGGGGCACCTGTAATCTTAAAATGGCTGTTTTTATTATTTTTGCTGTGGAGAGGGTCAGGGAGGCACCTGTAATCTTAAAATGGCACACCTGTGATCCTAATACGGCGCACCTGTAATCTTAATATGGCGCACCTGTAATCGTAATATGGCGCACCTGTAATCTTAATACGGCGCACCTCTAATCTTAATATGGCGCACCTGTAATCATAATATGGCGCCCCTGTAATCTTAATATGGCACACCTGTAATCTTAATATGGCGCACCTGTAATCTTAATATGGCGCACCTGTAATCTTAAAATGGCGCACCTGTAATCGTAATATGGCGCACCTGTCATCATAATATGGCACACCTGTAATCTTAATATTGCTCACCTGTAATCTTAATATGGCGCACCTGTAATCTTAACTTGGCCACCTGTAATCTTAATATGGCACACCTGTAATCGTGATATGGCACACCTGTAATCTTAATATAGTTCACCTGTAATCTTAATATGGATGAGTTTTAAAAGTCGGTAAGAATAGCTCCCTAACACATTTTCCTAAGCGATTTTTTTTTTTTTTTTTTTGTGCTTACTACACCTTAAGGCCCCCCTTTGTGTTATTTATTCTATTATCGCCATGCTCTGCATAAATAAAGTACAAAACAGTATTACCCAGCCGTACCCAAAATAAATCGCTAAAGAAGATGTGTTAGGGAGCTTCCTTAACCACCGAGAATACGAACAGAGGACCCGTATTCTCATCCGTTAAGGAAGCTCCCTAACACCTTTTGCTAAGCGATTTATTTTGCATACACGTTCCTGTCTTATTCTGCGTTACATAAATCCTTCCAATATAGCCATACTCTACATAAATAACGTACGAAATGATCTTACCCAACCGTACCCAATATAAATCGCTAAGGAAAAGGTGTCAGGGAGCTTCCTTAACGAATGAGAACACAAATCAGTGTGTTTGATCCAGTGGCTTTACGAGAAATTAAATTATATGTTTGAGAAAGACTTATACCCCAAAATGGAAAGGTTTATAACGAAGATACAACATTTTTGGCCCGACTTGGACCCCGGTATTCTTCCTTCAACTGATCATCCTTCCTGTTTAACAAATCATTCACTGTGATGCGATTTTTTGAGTTATTGCTTGAGGTAACGTGGCTTTCAGAATATCCTCTCCTCCACCAAACTATTTTCCTAAGGTGGAGAGGTGGAGGTATGTGGAAGTGGAGGAATAATTGGCTACATAGCGGTACACTCTCTCTCTCTCTCTCTCTCTCTCTCTCTCTCTCTCTCTCTCTCTCTCTCGTGTCCAGGCCGACCCAGATCAGTGTATGTTTGGTGGATCCGTGACAGCGTACGGCATCTGTCAACCCCCCCCATCAATCCCCACATCCACGCCCCACTGAATGCNACACCTGCTTTACCTGACGGAGTTCATTCCCATCAAGTGACTGGATAAACAAGCACATTTTCAGATCTCTCAACTTCGATTTATTTTTTAACGTAGGAAGAAGGAATCCAAAGTTTTATCCGCCCCGTATTTTTAACCTTTTCATTCTGGTGATGTGGTTTTAATATTATTTCTCCTATATAGCGATTTTTACTTAACTTGGTAAAGATTTTTTGAAGTTCACTGGTTATACATATTCTTAAAAACCCATCCCTTCACCACTAGCGATCGTTCCTAACATAATGAAATCGTTCGAAAGCAGGAAGAATAAAATGGATAAAATACGTCACCAAACAGAAGGATTTCAGTGTAAAAAGAAGGAACCAAAGGCTGATAATGTCCAAATGTCGTCCCCTTTGTGAGTAAAGGATAAATAATTGCAAGGTACTGTGGTCATGTTGCAAATTTCGGTTCTGAAGCGTACTGTGTCCCCACCCCTACCTGCGTACATACAGGTAATTGCAAAAGTACGGCCACATCACCTGTCCTTCTGTCACAGCTGGTTCCCTATACGTTTTAATGTGACGCTGTGGACAAAGGTGTATATTGTTACCCATAGATTGATGATGATGTACACCTGTGTCTACTGCCATACGATAAAGCACTGATGAAAGGGAGGGAGAGGAATGGACTCTTACACTTGCCTGTACTATAGCGTTGCGTGCGTTTGCGTGTCATCACCCTCACCATAACCCTTCATCGCCTGATCTGCTTTGTAACTGAAAATGTGTCACAGTTCCCCCACTACAATTACCTGTCATTAATGTCAGGCACAATAATTTAGAAGAAAAATTAATAATACCTGTACATACGTGTATACATAAAAATGATAAAAAAAATGAAAACAAATCAGTCATCAATAAATAAATAAATAAAAATATGTATAATAAATAAGGTCAACAAATATATGGTGTCGGTCATTCACGGTAACAGCTGTGATGAAGTGTGCACCATATATCAGCAAGTAAATTATACAGTATACATATCGGTACCTGGGAAAAAAAAGTCTTTGGCCTTGGTTATAGAGATGGATCGGACACACAGCTAATCAGCCACTGGAAGGCCTTGAACTCACTGGTCCGATATACTGAACCTACCATCATTGCACCCATCGACACGCGACCTGCCCTGACCACCATCACTTTCACCCCTCCCACGCATCACCTTCCCATTATCATCACGTACAGAGGCAGACCAAAAAAGACCTGGGACGAGGTCATAGAGTCTGACTTCAGGAATAAGAGACTGAATAGGGAGGCTGCCAGAGATCGAGCAGCGTGGAGAGCGCCATTAGATGACCAAGGCGAACATGTTGGAGTCGTTATAAACAATACGAACGAACGATACGAACAAACCGAACCCTTATATTTCAGGACAGAGAGAGAGAGAAAGTACAAAATTTCAGACCTTTTACTCACCTGCAGCTCACCTGACCCAAACATCACCTTCGCAGATTAACCTAACACACATCACACTAGATATCACCAACACACATGAGACTGGGTGAGGTGAACGCATTAGGTCTGTCGTTCACCCACACATCGACTCCACATCTCTCACACATCACCTATCACAAAACCACTCCCAACCATCACCATCCCAGATTTTGATAAACGCGTTCATTCGGTAGAGGTGAAACTTTAGGCCTCTCGCTCATCAACGCATTACAAACACATCCTCTCACCCTCAAAACTTTCCCCTCCACACACACTCATCACCACGAGATTCAGTAATTACGCACGATGGGTAAAAACTTTAGGCCTGTCGCTCACGAATACACCACCTCTCTAACACTTCATCTCATTCTCTCTCTCTCTCTCTCTCACACACACGCTTTCACCTCACCCACACCCACACATCACACACCAAAATCACCCTCCCAACACAAACATCACCATAGATTTCAGTGCATGCAGTAGCGTATATGCATTAGGTTTGTCATTCAACTTCACATCGCTTCCCTTCCACATCCCCAAATATCATTCAAACATCATCTAACCCTCACAAAATTACCCTCGCCACCCACATCACCCTCTACTTCACATCAGCTCCCTTACACATCCCCAAATATCATTCACACATCATCTAACCTTCACAAAATTAACCCCACCACCCACAACACCGTAGATTTCAATAAACACACATATGGTGGGATAAAAACTACAGGCCTGTCACTGCCCACTGACAATGGCCTGGACCACCCCATAGAAAACACACAGCCTCTCACCACATATTACTGGCCACCTCGTCTCTGCTACCAGGCTCATCATACACCATTATCGGGGTTCTTGATTGAGTCTCTGCTAGTATGGATGGAAGAAGTTTAATTTATCTCTTCTCGAATGATTTATAGTTTGATACTGGACAAGAGCTTAAAGTGAGTCATGCACCTCGAAAGAAATTATAGAGCTCTCACTGGAGGAAGCCTTATGTTAGTGTGCTACAGCTCGAACGCAGGAGACAGCTGGTTCTTCCCTCATGTAATCACTCCCAGGGATGTAGGATGTCCCCTAATGACTTAAATGATCTGTACTCCCGTAACTTCTCGGATCCTTTGTATACACTGGACCCTATGGGGATTAAAGGGAGAAATATGGATTAGTGTTTTTACCATTCTTGCATATTGTTCAGGGACTTTTGAGTGTTATATAATTTTTCTATTCTGACACTGCCCATCGGTTCCATTCCCCGAGATGTGACTAGTGATCTTCTGCCAAATAATGTCACCTGATTGAGTAAGCAGGTCATCAATCTTTGCTTGTACTGGATTGAAACCTCGCCTGCACCTCTACGGGGGAAACAGGTGTGTGTGTGTGTGTGTGTGTGTGTGTGTGTGTGGCTGTTTTTTCCCCATAAATCCTGTTGGCCATTTTTTTTCTCCCTCTC
>JAGKTI010006436.1:29708-40766 GCA_018397915.1 Birgus latro
GCAACTTCTGTGCTGTGTGTGTGTGTGTGTGTGTGTGTGTGTGTGTTGCTGTTTTTTCCCCATAAATCCTGTTGGCCATTTTTTTTCTCCCTCTCCTCCTCTTTTTTCCCTGATATTTCCTCACCGCAATTGTGTTTTGAGACTCAGCACCGTTCCATAGAGGGCGAGATGGGGTGATAATTTGTTATTATTATTATTCTCTAGATGATAATTTGTCGTGATTATTCTGGTGATGACGCCCCTCTTTAGTTCGGCTAGTGAGCAAGGCGGAATTATTGTTATTGTGAACTGACTGTGGATGCGGCATTAAAGTACTACGTTTAATTTAGTGATTTTTCGTGAGACTGATGATGATGATGGTGATGATGATGATTAACTACAGATCATTCCCTTTAGCTCAGCATAATTTTCGTCCTTTTGCAGCTTGTTTCTCGTAGCTCAGTGGCAGGGAAAGACGATCCTGTGGTTGAACATTCTCTCCATAGCATTGAGTCATGATTGGTATATTCTACTGTTCATCTCTTGCTACGGCTCGGCATTTAAGATCGAGAGGTGGCAATTTTAGGCCCAGTTAAAGTGAACAGAGTATAGAATTAGATATGGGGATTTTTTTTACGCCTTTCATTCATCCTTCTAGAAAAAAAAATGTTAGTTATGACAGGAATTTGTTCGTAAGTTTGTGAATCTTAACTATGAACTTTCTGCTCACCAACCATCCCTCACCTTCACTCAGCATCCCTCACCCTCACTCAGCATCCCTCACCCTCACTCAGCACCCCTCACCCTCACTCAGCACCCCTCACCCTTACTCAGCATCCCTCACCCACACTCAGCATCCCTCACCCTCACTCTCTTGTCCAGCCACCATGAGCCTGTGGAGTTGCAGTCAATAATCCCTTTACACGTCCTTTGTCTAGTGCTTCCTGCAAAAAAAAAAAAAAAACCTGAGTTACGACAGGGAAACGATTATATGTTTGTGTTTTCCATGCCAGGTTTCCGCGTCTGTCTCCCCTCTCCTGAAAGTACCGAGTTCGATTCTAGAGCCGATCAGACTGGTGGACTCAGCTTGTTTCTCTCTCGCCCCTCTTCCCCCAGCTGTGCACCTAGGGACCTGGGTGGAATTTCGATGGTTGTGTGTAATACCTTAAGCCCTAAGGGAAGACTGGGACTTTGCTAAAACTGTATCTGCCTTGATGATCCACGTGTGATCGATAGGCGTTATATCCAAGGCCCGTATTCTCGTCGTTTAAGGAGCCTGCCTAACACCTCTTCCTTAGCGATTTATTTTTGCATTGTGCCGGTTGATATAACTTTTTATGTTATTTAAGAAGAGTATGGTAATATTAGAACGATTTAAATAACATAGATGAGTACAGTAAGGAGTAATAAGAAAAATAAATCGCTAAGGCATAGGTGTAAGGGAGTTTACAAAGAACACCGAAATGCTATGTTACGTGGCAGTGTTTTATGAGTGACGGTGAAAGCAAGCATCACCGTAGCACCATCGTCCATCGTAAACCCAGCACAGGTATAGTCTGTTCACCTTCACCCGATGGAACTAGGCCACTCCCACACCTTGAAGATTAAGCCGTGGTTGCGTGAAATTCGATGAGTCTTACGTACGAAGCAGGTATGAGTCTCCTTGGTTACCAGTCAAAACGATCCTTCACTTGGCCATCATTTGAGCTGCTAAGGGTTTGGGGGGGGGGGGGGTCCTCTCCAGAAAAAATATCAGGCTGAAGGGGTAAGGGGTCTCTGTCAGGCTAAAGAAAAATGTACTATAGTGACCGAAACCGTACGACACGAGACCATGGTGTCAAAATGTGTTCTGTAGTGACCTAAACCGTACGACACGAGAGTATGGTGTCAAAATGTGTTCTGTAGTGACCGGAACCGTACGACACGAGACCATGGTGTCAAAATGAGGTCTGGCCAAAGCTCGAACGACATAAATCTGGGACAATGGCACAGAGCTGGTGTTGCAATGCCTGTGTATGACTCACCAACAAGGGACTTTGTGTTGGTGTGAAAGGGGCGGTGGTGGTGGTGCATTATTGGTTGGAATTATTGCTGCTGCCAGCCTTCACACCAATACCAGCCCTATACCAGCCTTCACACCACCAGCCTTCACACTAGTACCAGCCCTATACCAGCCCTCACACCAATACCAGCCCCATACCAGCCTTCAAACCAATACCAGCCCCATACCAGCCTTCACACCAATACCAGCCCTATACCAGCCTTCACACCACCAGCCTTCACACCAGTACCAGCCCCATACCAGCCTTCACACCAATACCAGCCCTATACCAGCCTCATACCATCACCTCACGCTTTGTTCTGGCTACAGGACTGACGATTTTATGTGACCCAGGGAAAAAAAACACGTAAAAAAACACGTAAGATAACACGTAAGATGACACGTAAAAACACGTAAGATAACACGTAAAAACACGTAAGAAAACACGTAATAGAGCACGTAATAGAACACGTAAGAAAACACGTAAGATAACACGTAAGAAAACACGTAAAAACACGTACTGAACAGGTTGAAGAAAGACCAAAGATACCAGTTCAGTAAGAGGTCACAGGAACTGACTAAAATCTCACTAATCTCACTAAAATCTCACTAAATCTCACGGTAAGGAAAGGATAATATTTATGGAGAAGCAAGAAAAGGGAGTTATAAGGACGACTTCCATTTCAACACCACGAGCCAGTCATCCCGTCAAACACCTGTCGCAAAAAACAGAGTACAGCGGTGGGTTAGTACTGCGCGGCGATCACACTCATTAACTTCTTGATAAAAAGGTGCATTGTCCTGTTAGGGTGAGGGGGCCGAGGCTAGGCTGGAGGGTGAGGTCACACTACCACACTAGTCCAGCGGTCCTGTCACTCACACTCACGCATTCATTCGTTTTTTTTGTGTCCATGGATTATGACAGAGAGTGCGCCCCGTGTGAATGACCCCTGGCTCTGCTCTGTGTGTGTGTGTGTGTGTGTGTGTGTGTGTGTGTGTGTGTGTGTGTGTGTGTGTGTGTGTGTATGTTTTTTTTTAATTCTTAGTGAGGCAACAACAGACCGTGTAAACGTCGGAACTGACATTTTTTTCCATTAACTCGTTGGCCAAAAAGATCTGCCTCATAGGTGAATAGAATCGCCTGATATTAACTAGAACAATAACAATGTTTATACCTGGGCGTAAAACGTATACAGTCCCATATTACCCCACGTGAGGTGTATTCAATTAAGGACAGGTGACCAGCCCAAGACGCTAATGGAACCACGTGATCTACAAACCTCCATCTGCTTCTTACGGTTCCAAAAATGACCCAGGCCGCTTCTCAAAACACACATCTCTAAATAAATCTTGTAAAAAAAAGGTCATGACTTCTGATTTGACAGTACTGTGGTGGACAGTGAAGAGGACGGAGGGAGACAGTCTTTCCAAACCATCCTTTTATCCCTACCCCCATCTCCCCTCCCATTCATTCCTCCTGTCTCACCATAAACCCCATTACCCATCTCCCTCTCCCCCCAGCTCCTTCCTGTAATAGAGAAGTGGGGGAGGGGAAGGAGGGGGCGGAGGAAGGAAGAGGAGAGGGGGGAAAGCGAAGAGGAAGGAGAAAGAGGAGAAGGAGGGGGAAAGGAGCACTTAGAGAAATAAAAAAATCCCTCTCCCTCTTTACGTCCCCACCATCCTCCCTCTCTCCCCCAACCCCTCTCCCCCTCCCCCATCCCCCCACACCAATCACCTCACCCACTCACTCGTCACATAGTCACACACAAAGTACCGGTGTTCAGAAAATCACTAGCTCCAACTCCGGCTCTGGTGAATTTAAGGAAAGTCATGATTTTTATCCTTACCTGGGAGTCTCCACTTGTGTTTAGTAAAATCGCTTGGTGGTAAAATGATGATGATGATGATGATGATGATGATGATGATGATGAGACTGCTCCATATATCCATCGCCCAATCCTACGCCGCCCCACGAGGAGCGTAGGAACCCGGGGCTAGGCAAGTTGGTCCTGACATTTAAGATGAGAGTGATCAGCCTCACTCATCCCTGAGTGAAATTACGTGAGCAATAAACCCCAACCACCCCTTGGATATAAACCTACACAGGCTCAATCCGACTGGAGCGCCTTAATCACCCACTAAACCACCAGGCGCCATAATTTGGTTATATGGTTACCACCCAGGGTAGTGAATGGTTTCCTGGTGTACATGCACTGAAGAATGTAACACCGAGGAGGACAGTAAGGTGTAAAAAGCTAGGTGAATCGCTTAGGAAAAGGTGTTAGGGAGCTTTCTTTAACCACGACAATACGGGCCACATTCGTATTTATTACCGATAGGAGCCCGACAGGATGCCAGGCTGTGAGCACCTGGGTAGAGATGTGACAGGTGTTTTGAAGTACAGGTAGGCAGTGCATGTGGGAATGTGGTGTGTTGGGGTGGATGTGTTTGTGAATGATGTAGGGGTCAATGAGGGTCAACTCTGGAACTGTCTCCCTCTGTATTTCCTCCTGCCTGTGATCTCCAGTGTGTCCAGGCATCTCGAAATGAACGGGTCTTGAATTTGGCTCTGTTACCTTTTTTTTTTTTTTCTTGGAGGGAACAACTAGCAGGCTCCTGGCCTTTGGTTCCTTCTTCCTTGCTTAAAAAAATATAAATAACTAAATAATAATAATAGTAATAATAATAATAATGTGCGTGTTCTTATATTACGAAATAACACATCTATAACAGAATTTTATTTGTTACAGTTATGACACACACGAAGTCTTTAATCTGTTTAATATTAAGATCTATTTTTATTTTTCCTTGCTATTTTCAGACGGTTTTATTCAGACTTCAAACAGGAGGGGTTAGGCTTCACCTTAATCAACCCCTTCACTACCAGAGGTTCTTTCTACCTGAGGGAAATCGTCTGAAAGGAAGCAGGAACGAATAAGCAGAAAATGGTTATAGGATTTAATGCGCCAACTCCTTCAGTATGAGGACGGATTTTGTATAACATTCTGGCTGACACAACACGATTTTAATTAACGTAGGAGAGGCCCTCGAGGTGAAGGGGTCAAAATTAGGTGAAGTCGCTAAGGTGATGGCCGTGGGTTATCAGATTGGAGGGTTGATTTGAGTAGAAACCAAGGAGACTCATTCCTAATTTCATAACAAAGGCTCGCCATTGTTTCCTGCAAGTAGGGTGGTAGCATTGGAGTTGTGGGAGTGGCTCAGTTCCGTCAGATGAAGGGAAATTGACTATAGTGTGTGTATGTATGTGTGTGTGTGTGTGTGTATGTGTGTGTGTGTGTGTCAGTGGTGCTCACAAGATTAACCAAACAGCCTGTGAACCCCAATGATTTTTTTTCTCCATTTTTCATATATTTTTTTACCTTGATTCCGTCACAGCCAAGATTACACCAACCCCCAAACAGCCTCGTTACGTAGACACACACAGATTGCACTACACCTTATTACAGAGTTAACCCCTTCAGTCCCACGACCTAGTTAGTTCAACCCTACAATTCCATGTCATTTTAAGGCTGGGAAAGACATGAGGTGATGATAACGGCGGCGACACTTCAGCATTTCAGTCTGGTGTTCCTTTTCTTGTTACTTTCAGGCTGAAGTTCATGCAAGACATCGAGCTGGAGGGATTTCATTCAACCTTCATAAATCCTCTCAGTACAGGTTAATGAATTGTCCGACCTAGCTTACATAAATCCACTCTAGCCATCTTAAATACGCTTTAGACTAGCCCTCATAAATCCACTCTGGACTAGCATTCATAAATCCACTCTATACTAGCCCTCATAAATTCGCTCTAGACTAGCCTTCATAAATCCCCCCTAGACTAGCCATCATAAATCCGCCCTAGACTAGCCCTCAAAAATCCTCGCACTATAGGTTAATGAATCGTCTGGATTTGTAGTATGAATAAAACATGTAGATCATTGGGCTGAATGGGTTACATGTTTCCAGTTTTACGTTTCTCTTCGTCTCATAGGATTAGATACCATAGTCAGTCTTCTTTGTATCAGGCAGCCTCGAATGGAGCATTAGGTGTGTGTTTGTATTCCTTTGTACTCCTTTGTAAATTCCACAAGTCGTCTGAAGAAGGCAAGAATACAGCAGAAAAACAGCGTGACCCTCGGATGAAAGATTTTGTCCACACAGTCATTACGTACACACGGCCATTACGTACACACGATCATTACGTACACACCGCCGTACGTACACACGACCATTACGTACACACGGTCATTATGCGCACACAGCCAGGTTGTATTAGGTGTGATTACGTGATTAAGAGCGGAGGGTTGAGAGCTGGTCAGACGTGGAGTGATGGTGCTGGTGTGGGCGTGCGTGGGCGTGGGCGTGCGTGGGCGTGGGCGTGCTGGGGGGAATTGGGGTCACTCTCCCTCATGTCGCACGTTTGTTTCCTGTTGCTCTGACCACTGTCCCAAATCCACGAAAAAAAAAAAAAACACGCACACTCACACCTCACCTGACATAGCGTAGCCTCACCTCCACTCCTTTCACCTCACCTTCTTCATCCCACCACACCTCCCCATTATCATCGTCATTGTTATTATTATTATTATTATTATTATTATTATTATTATTATTATTATCATTATTACTATTACTACTATTATCCTTTGTTCGCCATCTCTCTAATGGCCGTCCCATAACAACACAAATTTACACTTCACCTAGTCTACCTTAGTCACACGTCCATCATTTTACCTTCCCTCTTCTAACTCCCTCCCTCCCTCCCTCCCTTCTCTCCCCTCCCCTCACTTTATTTTACCTCCCCTCCCCACCAAAAATAGGGAGGGAGGGCGTTCAGAGCTGGAGTGAAATATCGTCTTTATTAATTCCTTTACTACAAGACATCCTTTTTAAGTCTAGTAAAGTCGAGCGGCAGCAAGAATACCATATGAGTAACAAAAGGCGTCAGAGTGGTAAACCAGCCTCCCCCAAGCTAAAAGGAACAAGCTGGCGAAGTACGAAGAGTGGCTGAATGCATTACCCGTTTCACTTCTTCCTTACATTAAAATAAATAAATAAATAAATAAATAAATAAAAATAAGAAAATCGGTTCGTAGTGTTAGTTTATGTGGTTCCACTTGCACACATCTGTTTAGTGGTTTGGAGGTTTGTATGGTGATGGTGATGATGATGATGATGATGATGATGAATGTTCACTCTCCCATACAATGCAAAATGAAGCCTTGCACGGGGCGTCTCAAGCAATGACGACTGAACAAAAACAACTCTCTTGATGAACAAACCTCTGCATACTTTTCTCATAGTTCAGCAATGCGCTTTTTGGTATTGTACAAGATCAGTGTTAATTTCTATACCGACAGACGATTTTATTCAGCTTGAGAAGGACAGGTAGAGTTAGTTGTAGGGGGTTCAAAACAATCCCTTAAACCCCCTGATCCTGGAAAGTTATCATAAATTTACTCTTCCTAACATCGGGCGATTTTAGACAGAAGAAAAGCACCCATGAGGCAAGGCGTGGTCAAAAACAGATCGAAAATGATAGTATATATGACGCCATCCTTCTGCAAAGTCGCTAGAATTGCGCTAGATAAGAAGAAAATAAGACCATCGCCAGAAACGCGCTACAATCCCAGGAAATTTCTTACGCTGATGAAAACAACGATTTGCTAGATTTCACACGGCTGGTTATCGAAAACTGGCGGGAAACAGATGGGAAGAGTGGGAAGACAGTGCGCTACCCCAAAAGTTCAAGTGTTAGTGATGCTTTTTTTTAATTTAAGAAAGCTTTAAAGTTGCTAAATTTCATACTGGCATCCATCTAACCCTGGCGGTACAGTCATGAAGGGTGGTGTTGCAGCGTTACTACTGCTACTACCCCCGCACAGCTTATGGCCAGCAGCACTCACTCACTCACTCAGCCACACCGGAACTCAGCACAAAAGCACATCACTGATTCAACAACGGAAGTTTCCGGAGCACCGCCCGCACAACACTTCGTCCCGTACCCCACCAGCGTCTATGGCTTTGGTTTCAGTCTTCAGGATTAGAACATACTTATTATTCTATGCAGGCTAACGCAAGAAGAATCTATTCCTCTTAGAAGTGATCCCTCAGTTCACATACTCTTACTAGCAGAGAGTTTGATGAAGCTGACTGAAATCTTTCATTACAGTTCGTAATAATCAGTCATTTTTAAAAACCTAACGATAAAAATTGTTTGGTTATAGAATGATATACGAGAAAACAAAAATAAGTTTCGCGAATAAAAGATAAAATACTTATCCTTTGCTGTTTAAACTTACGAAATATATGTTGACAAAATATTGAAATTCACCAAGAATGACACAACACTGACCTGAATCAGCTCCTCTTCCACCTCCCCCTAAAAAAAAGGGGGGGGGGCTGTAAACCATAATACTTATTTCACTGACCGAAGCATCCCAGTGAGGCAATCGGACGAGGGGTGGTGACGTCACGGGCCGCCAGAGGGTGTCACGTAATGCTTTCTCCCTCGCTATTTTCCCTCATAATCAAGCGTCTCTTTTTCACTGTCTTGGGTAACTGTACAACTTGCGTCACTTTTTACCACTTGTTCTCACGCAGTGGGGAAGCTAAGGTCACGGCAGGCAAGGGTAAGTGGTTCAAGGTGACTCGGAAGGGAACTATCATGTCCTTAGTTGGGGACTGAGAGAGGACGTCGTAGTGTTTTGCTTGGGGATGTGAAAATTTAAACATGAGGAGATAAGAGAGTGAAGTAGTTGTGTAGTATGTCCTTCTACGTGTCTCCCAAGTTGGTATCTTATCCTATCCTGTAAAGTTTACCTAGTTTCCTACACAACTTCACAAACACAGTCACTCCAACACCACTTGCACAAGCACCTCTTTCCCTACATCGCAAAAGTCTTTCACACCAAAACACATGAATGAAGAAGCACTGAGTGGGGGTGGGTCATTTTCCACGTGGTGTTACTCGACCCTATGAATGAGCTGCCTTTCAGAATCCGCACAACACGTCTTGAACCTGAAGAGTAGAGCTGCCCATCCATGTCAGGAGCGTAGAACCCTTACAAAGCTTATACAACAGCAAATACAAAACTCTCTCAAGCGACATGTCCTTAGTCCCGAATATTGTATAAGTGTACATGCAGTGTTGATGGTGGTGTCCTTGTCCGTTACTCTTGTTTATGTACAGTACGTGGGATGTCCCCTGCCCGCAAAATACTGCCTCGGCGTGTTGGGTTGGGGCTTGACGCTTTTCCCATCTCCCGATACTCGCTTTCTGATACTCTAATCCTTCCTCTGTCCCCCTCCTTTCTGCTGATTTGATAGCAAGCCTCACAACATTCTGGGTACTTTATCACTTACTTTATCACTTACTCTCAGTGCCATCAGCAGCTCCTTTACACGGCCTCAAAGCTGTGTCAGAGGCTAGTGATATCTTGCTAGGGTGACCCATCGTAGTCAAGCCTGTCAGAAGGGATTTAATCTGACTGCATTAGTTCGGAACTCGATTATGTGTAGTTGTTAGAACCTGTGGCCCCAGGTTCATCTGAAGCATGAACTCGATGGACTACAGGCTGAAACTATCCTTCTCTGGCAGCTCACCATCCTCCTTGCAAGGGATAGGGAGGTCGCCAGATGTGCAAAAGGATATTAAAAGCAACTGTATATGGAGTGTAAATTATCCTGACTGACTAAATTTGTTATCTAACTTGACAACTCTTTCTGTCCACTAACGTAAATATAATCAAATTTCCTGATATGGATAAGTAGTAGCTGCCACCACAAAAATAGTGTGGCTACAACCTAGATAACAAGGCATAGAATCATCACTCTTAGGCAGGAGAAATAGAGCCATAAGCCAACAACGTCCAACTTCAAACACTCACAGTACTACAAAAACTTTACTGACGTCTTGGAGTTCTTTTTCTCAGCAGTTTTCAGCAGCTAATGAGAAACTTGTAGGTAATTTTGACACTTACTTTGGAATCTAGCCCATTGAAAACATCGCCTGTACCTTGGCTCCTCAGTATGGGGATTCACGAAAAGAAAACATGGCGTCTTTTTATGCATGTACAATCGCCAACATAAGTCCTATCCCCTGCCATCCTCTCTCCATTGGGCTTTGAAAATCTGGATCGTAATTCTTCAGCAAATGACGCTGATTAACTTATCTGGCCATAAATCAGTGTCATCTACCATTTGGGTCGGATTTCAGAGATTAATTTTCAAAGACCATAGACAGACAAGCAAGAGGGATGACAAGACTTCAGTTGGCGATTATTCACGCATACATTACATACCTGAGGACGATTTTGCAACTTTTAATAGATCTTTCGTGCTGGAAGTGTAAGATATGTCCTCCAATGTACTCTTTTTACATTAACTTGGCCCAGATGTTTGCTCTTTTGCTGTTTACATCACGGAGCTCAGTGGCGGAACGGAACAATGCCATGGCTCGACATACCTCCCATAGCATTTCTTCGTGACTAGTATCATGTTCAGGTGTTCATCTCTTGTTACAACTCGGTGGTGACGATTGAGGGATGGCAATTTCAGGCTAAGTTAGCGTATGAAGAGGGTAGATTTTTATTCTTATTTTTTACTGTGGCTTTCCCAAATTGAAAATAATCATCAAGTAGCAGCAAAAACAAAGACATCATCGTACTGAAGGGGTTAAGGGGGTCAGAGCGTCCTTAGGTTATTCCTCCAAACTTTGCTTTACTTTCCTCATTAGCGAAAGTCTTTACTGAAATAAGCTTCCCCGTATTTGACTCCCGGGCCGACCACAGGGAAGGGTCGGCGTGGTCATAGATGTGAAATAGGGACCTGGTTTGTAAAGTGATGGTTGAGGCTAAGGGAATGCTTGGTGGGTGTTTTCTTTGTCTGTTACCCTTGCCTCGTAGTCTGGGTTCGAGCTCGCGTCTTTTCAAACAGCACTTCAACGCTATATATCGCCTGTAAATGTGGCGAGTGTGATTAGTATGGTTTGTGTGTGTGTGTGTGTGTGTGTGTGTGTGTGTGTGTGTGTGTGT
>JAGKTI010006437.1:0-15277 GCA_018397915.1 Birgus latro
CAGGAAGAGCTGCCAGTACTGTAGGTGGGTATGTGTGGATGATGTATATATTCTCTTCAGTCTGGGTTGTCCATGTGGAGAGAATGGAGTAAGAGGGATTAACAAGGAGAGTGTGTGTCAGTGAGGTGGACAGGGGAGGGGAGTGAGAGCTGAATGATTTAGTGAAGGGAGGGTAGTGGGAATAAGAAGCAAATGGTGTGGTGGAGGGATGTTGTGGAAAGGTGTACACATGAGGATGGTGTGAGTTGGAGGGAGGGCAGCCTGGTGGCAGGAGACAGACTGATGTGGAGGCATTTTGTTTGGTCTCCCTATGTAGGAATAAAACATCAGTAGATAGGCAGGCAGATGTAGATTGACTGTACCTCCAGAGCTGCTTATTTAGTGTATTTTATGGCAGGTTCCACAAATATGTCAGTCAATATGGAAAAAGGATGGGTGATAACAGAGGAAAGTGACATGGTGTAAGTGGAAGGTAGAGGCAGTGGAATGATGGCAGACTTTAATCCTTGACTGCATCTCCAGAATTGTTCAAGCTCTTTATTTCTTCGCAGGTTCCACAAATGTCTGTCGATTGGGATGGAGAAGGGGTGGGTGATGACGGAGGACGAGAGGCGAAAGATGATGCAGCAGCGGCAGGAGAAGAAGACCAAGGAGGAGCAGAAGCGGGCCATGAGTTCAGTGGACACAGAGAAGTACAGTCTGAGTGAAGAGGATCAGACAGAAATCTCCATTATCGTGCAGTTGTACAAGAAGGCCTACCAGGATGTCCCATACGATGAGGGGATCCCACAGGAGGGTGCAACAGGAGTCATGTCCCCCTGGATGACCTTCTGTAAGAGGATCGGGTATTTCTTCTCACTGTTCCGTGAGTTTGCGGAACTCTCCAGCAATGATCAGGCACTCCTGCTCAAGACTGCCATCACCTCAGCATGCATCATAATGGGATCAGTGGTGTATGATGCTAATACTGGTAGTTGGCCCAGCAAAAACATCTCCAGGTCTGGTTTTGTCCCCAACGTGTCCACGACCAGTGTGGAACGCTTTGTACCAGCAGAGCTCATGAACCGCGTGGAGCATTTCTTCCGTAAGTTCCAGCAGGTTTGTCCAGACGAGACCATGGCCATGATCCTAATCCTGGTGGCACTGTACTCACCTGAGCTGATGGGTCTGGAAGCTAAGGAGACCATTCAGGGCCTCCAGGATCGCTATACTCGCATCTTACACAAATATGTCTGCTGGAAATACAGGGAGCAGGCGGCCTTAATGTTCCCTAAGGTTATTGTGTCTCTGGCCGACATCCGGGAGCTTGCCGAGCGCACCAGCCAGATGCGCATTCAGAAGGGTGTCGCATCCAACATCCCATCCATCTCATCCTTCATGCCGTCCCGCAACCGGCCGCAACAACAACAGCAACAACAGGAACAGCCAGTAACACCCATGGAGACCAATGATGAAGACGCCCTGGGACATGTACAGGTGAAGCAGGAGTGTGACCTGGAGCCGGATGATGCACTGAACACCCCTGCAGCCCACAAACGCATGCGCATGGAAGCCACTGGTGGGGTGCGTGACCACACGTACCAGGGCATCATGCAGAAGATCATGGAGATGCACAACTCCGTCCACTACCATGCCCCATCCCTTCTTCCCTTCATCATACAGATTGTCAAGAAGGTTGGGGCCGGCAACCCAAGCGGAACTGGAACTGGAAATGGGACTAGTACTGCAACTGGAACAGGGACTGGAATTGGGGCCCCTGGGACTGGAATCGGGGTCCCCAATCAGATGGGAACTCGAGGTCGACCACACTTTGGGCGGCAGCAGCGTGGCGGTTCCCGGCGGCGGCCACAGGTGGAGGTGAAGCAGGAATATGTGGAAGATGACAATGACACTCAGGACATGGCCATGACATCACCCTCACCCACAAACACACTATCACCCCCCACCACCACAGCCCTCCCCACACACCACACTCACCAAGCCCACTTTCCCCACACTGCCCACACACCAAACGCACTGCCTCCACAGCCACATTCGTTGCTCATGCACCACTCCACCCCACATATGCAGCATCAGCAACAGTCACAACAACAAGAGCAGCAGGCATTCCCCACATCCCCAACTCACCCCAGCCTTGCCTCCACCTACCCTGCCTCACCCATGGAGAGTGACTTACTGCCCTCATCACCCCTCAGTGGCCCTGGCTTGAGGTTATCTCCCAACACCACCCCCGTGTCCTCACCCCTGGTCACCCCGGACCTGCTAGTGTCATCCCAGCCCTCTCCAATGGTCCCTGTAGCCCCATATACCCCTCCTGCACCAGCCCCATCTCCTACCATGGGCCTAAACCAGCCACATGTCCTACCAATGGCCGATCACCCCCTGCCTTCCCCTGTAGCTGCTCCGTCTCCATACTCTGACACCTCCACCTCTTCCCCTGAGAGCTCACAGTCTCCATTTTCCGAGCTCATCCCGGAGAACCTGTCAGATGTGGAGATCAGTGTCCTAATGCAGCTTCTGGATTGGGTCTGCAACTTTGACAACCTCGAGAACCCGAACTCACTGAAGGAGGTCCTGCCTCCAGACCTCCTCTCCGAACTACAGACCAAACTCTGCTCATTTTCACTCAAGCATGAGTGAAGCACCGATACCACCAGAGAGACCTTATTATGATCTGGTTTCAGAAGACAAGGGAATAATAGTCCCAAAAAACAGAATCCTGACATATTATTTTGCACCCAGATACTTTATGAAACGATGCCCTAGGCTTGTGTTAAGTCAGAATCTACTGTGTTAAGTCAAAAAATAGCTATTGTGTATTTTTGCTATGCCACCTTACGATGTCTGTGCTGTGCTTGTAGATGTTCATCACGGCCCTACCTAGCAACAACACTTCGGCTGTGTGAAATGTAGTAAATGTATGTGCACCAGACACATGGTTGTATTTTAAGTGTTGCCGGAGGTTGGGTAATGCCTCTGCCTTGTGGGTTATTCTGCAGATTTACACCTCTCTGTACTCTTTTATGTTATGGATGAAAACTGTCATTATTAAAACAAGTTGCATTAAAGAGAATGTAGAGATGTAATATGCAAAAATAAGACAGTAAGGAAGAGATGTTATGAAACCTCGTATACCACTTAAAATACAGTCCACAAACACAGGACAGTCTGGACAGTTGTGTACATTAATGTGATGACTTGAAAATATTGAACTGCTCGAAGGTTTGAGAGGACCATGAGAGGCTAGGGGTGTCTTTCAGAAGCAGTGTTGATGAAGTGATTGGGGAACGTGTGAGAAACATGTCCCAAAGGAATCCACAAAGTTCTTATCATTACAATCACAAAGGTAGCCTTGTTTTTGTGACCCAGTAGATACAATCACAAAGGGAAGCCTCGTTTTGTGATTATGAACGCTCATTGACCTTGTGGGTGTTTATTATTTTTTTTTAACCCCTGACACTTTGCAGGGAAGGTGATGATAGTCATTGTTTCATAATCAAAACATTTTCTGTGCAGTTAAAAACCATAGCAAATTATCAAAGAGCACAGCCTGGTTTATGTACAATACTAGAGCTTTTTCTTCTTCTTTTACTGAGGTTATTTTGTGTCAACCTTGCTTACAAATCTCTGACTATGTTTTCAAAGAATTCTTAAGTTTCCCAGCCACTGATAAATCCTGTTTGATGATAGTGATGGATGGTATATGAAGCACAAGGACATCATTGAATGCATTTGAGGAGAGTTATTGAAGTCATAGTTGAGTGTTTTGAAGTCATAGTTGTATGCATTTGATATGGATCACAACAGTTGACTGGATTTGAGGACAGATGTGAAGAGTTGTATTGAAGTCATGGTTGAGTAGATATGAAAAAATGTACTGAAGCAACAGCTGAATGGATTTGAGGAACTGTATCAGAGTCACAAGGATGGGGGTGCATATCCCAGTCAGCTGGAGTCTTGAGCCTCATCACTTTGTGCTTACTAGTACATGTCTGCCACAGCCAAGAAATTTCTGCATGTGGGACATTCTTATTTTAGTAACTTAACCAAGAAGTGACTGCATCTGTGACTCGTGTATTTTAATAGGCCAAGATTTCCTCCCTCATGTTTGCCAGTGTGCATCCTGTCACAGCCGAGAGGTTAATGCTTCTGGGACTTTTATATTTTATTAGACCAAGATTTTTCCCCCTCCTGCCACCCCAACGAGAGCCACTGTGCTACTGTGAGATGAGTCTGTGTTTACTGCTAGATATGCTCATACTGTGTCAGGAACTGTAGGTCCACAGAAACATGGACTTTAAACCAGGAACGTAACTGAACTTATACCAGAAAATTTTTAGTATTAAATGAGAAATGTAAGGAAGGTATTGTGTGATTTTTTTTTTTTTTAATGCATTGAGTGTTGCAGCAAGAAAGCTTCATACCTACAGAGTGCTGCATGAAAGTGAGGAAGGTGTTGTGCTTGTGTGTGTAAAGTATCGTGACCGAGCAAATTGTGGTCATTTACTTTTTCATTCCAGTGTAGTTGGTTTGGCTGACATAATAGTAGAAGTGCATGTATATGTGTGTGAATTGTACTCTCTTTGGCATAGGAGAATTGTTAGCACTTTCGTATGTGATTGTTCAGATTATATCACTGCATTTGTCTTGTATGCTATTTTTGCTTTTTTCATGTTGACATAGTTTGCAGTAATAATATTCAAGAGGATAGTACTGTATCCTGTATGTTATACGTGCATTATTCATACCACCATAGTTTGCATTAATAAAATACAGTATGATATTACAGTGTAATAGGCAGAATAAATTACCAAGAAAAGTGCTACAGAGACTCCTACCAAGGAGAATGTGATCCAATGTCTGCGTCACCCCTCGCATCACTGCCGCCCACCCGCTGACCTGCCTGCTACCTCAGAGTTCACGTTTATGGTTTGGCTTTGTGGTGGTGGCAGTGTGCAGGAGACGACCTGTCTCACTGCACGTGCTGGCTCATTCACAGGGAGAGATATTCTGCATCTCTTTACAAACCTTCCCTTCCCATGTGAATATAGGAACGTGTGATCCAGAGTCATTATGTCGTCAGCTTGGGAGATCTTGTAGCACCACTTCCTCAGCAGTTTATATTGCGTCTTACACTTTATTTTTAATCGTGTGGTAGTTATACTTTTTTTCTTGCTCCCCAGGCCCTACCTCACCCCATCGGGTGATGGTGATGAATTATTTATTTATTTATTTTTATTTATTTTCCTTTTTTTACCATCTTGTTTCCCAGACCCTTCCTCACCCCAACCTTAGGTGACAAAAGAGAATGATTTTTTAAAAATTAATAAATTTTTTTTTTTTTTTTTACATAGAGTACATAAACATCACGCAAAAAATATTAGTTTGCCTTGTGCAGAAGTAAGCTAATAAGGAGGAAATGCTAGAAAATCTCCTAAACTGATGAAAGTACTTGACCCAAAAGTCTTGCATGGTATAAAATTTTGTATTCTTGCTCTTTCCTCCTCTGTCATTGTTTAAAACTTGTGGATGTGTTAATGTCAGGTTTGGTAGAGCATCTTATGTATGGTTAAGATGAGTATATGTTGCTACTTATATTCTGTGTATGGCATCATCATCATGGTGAAGATAGGTTTTTAGCTCAATTAAATTTATTTTGCTTTAAGTGAAGACAATTCCACTCTTGTGGGTACTGTAGGTAAAAGTTTATAATTCAATGCGAGTTTCCTAAAACAGTAATAATAATAATAATAAAAAAAAAAAACTATAATTCCAGTTACTGATAAGTAATTAAAGGCTTGTATTCTTGTTGGGTGAGGAGGCTTACAATACTCTCTTCACTTTAACTTGGCCAAGAATTAACAACTCTCCATCTTCAGTGCCGAGCTTTAACAAAAGATCACAGAAACTTAGCATTAGACATGAAGAAGTGCCGTGGAAAGGATGTAGAACCATTATATTGTCTGCCACTGAGGAAAGAAACTCTGGGCCAAGTTATAATGAATGAAGCATAACACTTCTTCCTTAGTGATTCCTTTTCCTTTTACACCACATTGTTCTCTTGTACAATATTTAGGCATTGTAACACTGATACATACATACATACAAAAGAGTAATGAGGCATCATGCATAGAAATAAATTTATAAGGAAGAGGTATTAGTAAGCCTTCTTAAAGAGAATAGGAGCCGAAGAGTAAATGGCAGTGCATGAAATGGTTGTCATACTCGTAAAACCGTGAAGATGTGTTGGCTACCTTGGTTGAATAATGGCAGTTGAGAGTAAGAGTTATATTCTAAGTGGCTTTGGGGATTAACACCTTGACCTTAGTGATTTATTCTACTTGATTACACCTTGGTATCACTCAACAATGTACGCAGCATGCAAGTGAATATTAAAATGAAATATGCAGGGTTGGATCCAGCTGTGCAAAGTGCGAGGTGTGATTCCTTGTGAAATTATGATAAGTTAGAATTTATGGTGAATCAACATCCTCAAGATTGATTACTGAAACTTATCATTGAAGTGACTATGTTAACATGTATGGAAGGTAAATGACATGGTTCTTTTATTATAAGTAATCAATAGTATGCTGAAAATAGGGAGGGTGCCTGCTGTATGCCACCCTAAAATTTATGGCTGATCTGTGTAATAAATTGCTAGGGAGAGGGTACAACAAAGCCTCCCTGCCACCTAGAATATGACTGTGAAGAAGAAGAAGAATAATGTATTGTACTGATGTGCTGGAGGGTTTGAGGAAGAAATAAGGTGAGGAATCCATGTAAGTCACTCAGAATTGAAGCTTTATTCAGTTATTTTTCATTGCAAATGAAAATTGATTTAAGTTGTTTGTATAACAAGAAATTATTATAAAACAGCTGTAAACAGCAGAAAATTCTATATAGCCAAATTAGCAAGAGTGATGGTATTATATTACAGTAAGTTAGTTATTGGCAAAGCACATTTAGAGTTTTTTACAGTTACTGGCAAAGCACATTTAGAGTTTCTTACTGTTATCCTTTGGTTGTAGATTATCCTGAGGAAGTTTTTATTATACAAGACTATTTAGATTTATTATATGACTCAGAGGTCAATAAACATCCCATAGTAAAGATGTGACAAGTGTGTGTTCCTGATATAGGGTCGGTGAGGCAGCGAGGAGTTAACGCGTGGTGTGCCAGGCATTGACAGCTCCACCACCAAGCTGTAGTCTGTATTTCATTCTTGCTTACTCCAAATGATTTTATTCACTTTGTGAGGTGATTTTTATTTTGGTTTCCATGGAGCTTGACAATATTCACTGAGTTTGAGATTTTTTTTTTTTTTTTAATAACAGTGGAACATTTTTCATTGAATCTGAGAATTTTTTTTTTCTCCTCCCTCCCCCCATCGAGCTTGACAGTTTTCACCAGTTTTAACCTCTGACTTTAACTGTGAGCCCTGGTGGCATTGTATTCAAATGTAGTCCTGTTGTTACTATACCTCATATACTCTAACTTGGCCTAAAATTGCCATCCCTCCATCTTGAATGCTGAGTTGTAACAAGAGATCAATGCTAGAATACGATGCCAGTCATGAAGAAGTGCTCAGGAAGGGATGTAGAGCCACTGTATTTTCCTATCTTGCCACTAAGCTATGTGAAAAGAGCTGCAAATGAGCAAAAATCTGGGCCAGGTTATGGTAGACTGACTACTGTTGATTTTATTCAGCTTGGAGTTGACATCTTGTTTTGGAGGGGTGTCCATATGATGCCTGGTGGTCTAGTGGGTTAGGGCACTCCATCTGGATCAAGTCTTGGGGTTTCCATTTGAGGGGTGGTTGGGATTTCTTACTCATATAGTGCCACTCAGGGGTTAGGGAGGCTGGCCACCCTTCCCTTAAATGTCGGGACTGAGTAGCCTAGCCCCGGGCCCCCACATTCTTCTTTATATGGTAATAAATGATAATCTAACTCTCCAATCTGAAAAATCTCCTCGGCTGGTATTCTCGTCAGGTAAGGAGGCTCCCAAGCACCTCTTCTTTAGTGATTTATTTTCCAGTGTACCCATTAATATCCTGTTTTTGTTTCTTATATCTTTTTTATGTCAACATAGATACAATACAAACAATATAAACGATATGAGAGGTTGTATAAATAACACAGGAATATAGTAACAAAGCAGAATCAGAAATAAACCACTAAGGAAGGGTGTTAGTAAGCTTCCTAACTACACCAGAATACCGGCCCTAAACTCGTAGTTTAAGTGTTTTATTTTATTTTATTTTTTAAAGTATTACGACCCCTCCAATATTGAAGTCTCTAAGTTGAATGAAATCATCTCAAGGTAGAATGAAAAATACTTAATCATAATGAAGTGGCTTGATTATGCTCATTATCATCCTAATCTCAGTTCAGCAGGATGGGTTGGATCCAGAAGGAAGGGGCTGTTAATGCAGTAAATTCTCTATTATTTTTTCTCTTGTTTTCTGGACCTTACGTGGCCTGATAGGTGGAAAAAGATAATAGGATGATGATGATGATGATGAAAGTGATGGTGATGATGATGAAGGCCTTGATGATGGTGATGGTGTTAATGATGATGATTGTTATTATTATTACAGTATTATTATTTTTGCCAAGGCCACACCAAGATGCACTGAAAAGATATTGGTCACTACAGAGTCCAGTCCATTGTATATGAATTGTTATATTGTGAGGGAAACTATCAAACTGTAATTAACTGGGTAAATTGTGGTATAACCTGGTATATCTTGGTATATTGTGGTGTTAGGAAGGAAGCTGACAATGTTGAAAATAACCCAGTGTACTGTATATTGACACTTTAGGATACATATAATGAAGGACATGTTAAGTAATGTTATATGTTTGATAAGGTACAATATTAACTGTGAAGGAGTGTTATATCTTGGTTATATCTGGAAGCATTGCATACATTGAAGGAAAGTATTGTGAAGGAAAGATATAATGCTGGATGTATATTAATGTTACTTCCAGCTTTAGGCCAATGTGCTCTTGTTTAGATGGGGCAGATTGGGATTGATGATGATGAGGAGGAGGGGGGGGGGGAAGAATGATGATGATGATGATTCTGATAATGGTGACAGGACAGTGATGATGATGATGACTTTGAACACTGCATACTGTGAAGGGAATTGTTGGGCATGGAGTATGAGAAAAGCGAAATGTGTTGTAACCTTGGATATATGGTAGCCATTTTGTTTTCACTTGATGAAACAGGACCAAAACTTGAATTTTAAGTTGTGATTGTAGGTAATTCAGTGAGCCTTGGTTATGAGGTACAAATGAGTCTTCTTGGTTACTAGTCAAATCAGTCCTCCAGTCTGTTTCCACTTGCCCATCATCTGAGCTGAAAGGGGTTAGGGATCTTTTTGAGGCTAGAATGAGCTGAAAGGGGCTAGATTAAAATGAGCTGGTAGGGGTTAGGGATCATTGTCAGGTTAGGGCAATCGCTCTGTAGTAAACACAATTGGTCTGGTGTAAGAGCAGTCAGATGAACATCTTTCTTAATATGTACAGATGTTTTCCTTTCCAATCATATCATCATCTCTTATGTACATCATTTTTCATCTTCTTTTTCTTCGGTCATCTTGGCATCTTTTGTACATCAGGACTTTTTCCATGTCAGTCACTATTTCTTTTCCCAGTTGGTTTAGCTTCTGTTGTTTATCAGGATTTGCTGTCTTTACTATACATCTCAGAATCTCTTGTACATCTTTAGTTTCCTTAGTCTTTCTGTTCAAATTGCATCAGTCTTTCCAGTCTTTCTACCCGGTTCAGCATTTTTTCATAATTCAATGTTACATCTTGATTTTTATTTTTTTTATTTTTTTTTATTTTTTTTTAGTCATTCCCTTCAGGTCACATCAGTATTTTAAATCCTTCTAATCGTTTCAGTATTTCTTCCGCATCTCAGGTTATCCTCCTTGCCATGACCTGTAATAATCACCATCTTAATTTTGGCGGGTCATTGAACATTGGGTGAAATACTTCGTATATGTATGGTTGAAGGAAGGAGTAATTAGGGCAGATGTGTGGATAATTGGTGGATCAGATGGGATATGTTGAGTGGATGGAGTATGCATAGATTGGATGAAATGTGTGGTGAAACTGAACAATTGCTGGTTAGTGATAGTATGTGTATATATATTTTTTTCATGTGACAGCTGGGCCACCCTCAACTTAAATACCATGTTGTGTTTACCTGAAATTTAACAAACCTTAAGTATGAGGTAGGAATGAGTCTTCCTGGTTACTACTCACATGTGCCCTCGAATCTGACTACATTTGGCCATCATCTGAGCTGCAAGGGGTACAGATCTTTGTCAGGTTAGAGTAAATGCAATATAGTCAAAGATGCTGGTGGATAGTTTCGTGAGAGTAAGACCACAAAACATTATAACCTTAATCTAACTCTTACCTCTCAGATCAGACTTTATTGAACCCCTAGAAATTGGGGGATGTTCTGTATTGTATTGATTAATTCTTGTTACTTCCAGCCCAGTTTATTCTCTGTTGGTGAGATTTTTTGCTGTGAAGGGGTTATATTGTTTTTACACTAACTTGCCCTAAAATTGCCACAGGGAAGTAGTTCAGGGATGTTTGTATAACCAGGCATGGGAGTCACCTGGTTATATCTGCCACCATATGAAGGCATCCCTTTCTAGCACTTCCTTTATAGTACCATTGCCTTTTGCACCACATCATTCTGTTACTCTCAGTAGGTGTTAATCCAAGCAACACTTCATAATTTACACATTCATCATCTTTCTAATCCATTATCCAATCATTACTTACTAGCATTTTGCCAAGGGGTGGGTAGGACAGGGAGTCTGAACCAAGAAACAGTGAAAACAAAAGTAGGAGTCATTAACAAAATGGCTTTTAACACTGACCGTAACAGTATGGGGTGTTCAAAGAGTACTGCAGGGTTTATAAAAACTGTTTCATATAAATGGGATCACATATTGTGATGCAGAATTAAAAGTTGTCTTCAAATATTGCCCTTAACTCAGTAGGACTCTTTTTGACACCCTGTATATCCACTCACACCTCATCATTCAAGCCTTTAAGATAATCATAAATAAACATATATAAATTTCAGTGATTAGATTCATAACATGCTCATAATACAAGATAAATAGTGGAATGCCAGAGTATTAAAATGAAGAAATATTGGGAGGTAGAATACAGTACTGAGAATTGTGCTGGATTGCTGGAAAATTGGAGTTAGAATTTATTAGAAGCTGGAATATTGGTAGGATAGGATATTTAGAGAATGGAATACAAGTGAACTGGAATATTATGAGATTAAAATGCTGAGAAGCTGAAATATAGTTGGTTTACTGGAATGTTGGGAAGTTGGGATTGAGAGGCTTGTATATTTCGAGTCCAGAATATTTAAAGACTGGTATAAAGCTGGAATAGTTGGAGATAAGAATACTGAGATGCTGAAATATTAGGAGATATGCTAGAATAGTGGTATAGTGGGAAAATTGAGAGGATGGAATATTGGAATGATAGAAAATTGGAGGCCCTAATAATGAAGGCCATTTTCTCTAATCAGCCTTACAACAATTTGAAGTTCAAATTGTAAACGACTCAGGTCTAATATAGGATTATCCCCCGGTAGGTTTAAAAACACTGATTACAGAATTCGCACAAGCCATGTAAGTTAGTTGACATACCATTAGGCCCATTAGGATCCCTGTGCTGTAGTGTGCATTAAAACACCCACAGTAGATCAATCCAACATTAGATTAATCCAACCCGATTGACCCAAACACAGATAGTTGTAATATTTGGTGTGTGTGTATGTGTGAAGAGGATGGAAGTGTATTGCAGGATTTAACCTCACCTTGACCTTAACATTAATCTTATTCATACCGGTACCTCAGCCAAACCTCTCATATCTCAAGCCAATGATTCTCAACTTTTTTTCACCCTGTTCCCCCCTTAAGGATCCGTCAGAATCCTCATATCCCCTTCAATTATCCCAGAACCTCAAAAATAATGAGCAAAATGCTGTTTTGGGTAGCATCGAACCATAAATTTATTTTTTGAAGATGTACAGTCTCCCACTTCAAGTCAGGGTACTGTAATTAAGATTTTTTTATTTATTTCAAATTCTGCACATCTTAAAACTTTTGAAACTTAAAATAGTCTGCCTTGGTCCTCCCAAAAAATATGCTTTGCATTATTGCATACCATGATCCCCAGGTTGAGAATCACAATGTAACATTTCTACCTGTCTGACCCTGACCAACCTAACCAAACCTTACCTGATACAGCCAATCCCAACATTCCTCTCATTGCACCTGACAGTTTCTACTTTTGCCATTTTTACACAGCACAGCATTCACATGACCACCGTGATCAGTTCCCTAAACCAAACTAACCTAACAGCTAACCTAATCTAACTATGATTGTTTATGGAAGACGGTAGATACTCCCAGAGATGCTTGTAAGCCCTTTCCACTCGTCATCTTCAGTCCAGTCTTGAGTAGGGAGTGTCTGTAATAGGCTAGTATGTGACGGTTACCTAAGTGTGTTTTTTGTTCCTTTGATGGACAGGGTATACAGTTTTAAGGCAATTTGTTATACCAGATTAAGGCAGTGTGTTTTTGTGCTTTTAGTGTGTGTAGAAGAAGGAGAGAGAGAGAGAGGGTGATGCGGAGGAATGTGTATTGGAGGTGTGGAAGGGAGGGAGAGAAAGTGAGTGGAGTGTTGTTGGAAGGTAGAGTAATGTATGTGTTAGAGGGTGGAAGAGATGAGAATGATGTGGATGAGTGTATGTTTGAGGGTGGAAAAGTGAAAGGTGCTGAAAAATATGAAGGAATGATGTTGGAGGAGTAAGATGATGGTAAGAATAGAGTAGAAAAACAGAATGAAGTAAACAGGTGTCCTGGAAGGAGGCATGAATTCGGAGGGATTATTTGTCGTTATCGGCTCCAGTGTGTGTGAGTGAGTGAGGTGTGTGATGCTGAATGTCTGTACATGTAGTTTAAATGGCTGTATTCATAACTCTAATTAGTACCAGTAAGCCCGCACATGAGCCTAAAATTTTGTTAAGTATCAAAATGTGGAGCCAGACTAAAATATTTCACACTAAACTTTAAAAACACAGTATGGCCAAAAGTCTTGCATCTTTGTACACTAGGGATTTCCAGAGAGTTTAAGAAAATCTGTACTGTCTCCTAACCTTGATGTTATTGCAGTACCAGCATTATGTTTGTTTTATGAAAATGTAGTAAGGATTAATGAAGAGTTTTAGGATTCATGAAGAGTTAATGTAAATCTGGGTCAAAGTCTGGGCAGTAGAGTAATAATGTGATCAGTGGCAATACACACTATACATACCAGGTCAGAAGAATAATAGCATTTTTTAAATTCTCCAACCCATTGCATAACAGAGAGACTTATTGCACACTTGAAGTTCCTGTTGCATACCAGATGGGCTTTTGAAACAGATACATCAGTTGCATTAAGTTGGCAATGTGTTGCAAAATATCACTTTTTGAATTGTTCATGTGAGTGAAGCAGGCAAGAACACTACGGTATTCCATTTATTCAGTCGATGTTTGGTGCTTGGCCCACATTGCTTGGAAAATTTCCCTGCTCAAGGTTATTTTAAATTTGGTGGAATTAGCAAATCTGCTTTTCAAACATCAGTCAAACTTCAGATGGCTTCAGGGATTATCAGTTTTGGATTATATTAGCCTAGTCTCGGGTTCCTTTGCCTCACTAGTGGTAATATAACACTGGATGTTTTGATAATCCTGATAATCCCACACTTTCTCTGGTTTATCAGCACACCACAGAACACCACCACCATGTGTAGAAAAAATTTGCCTGGTGTAAAATTGATGTAAAAGCACTGGTGTAAAATTGTCTGGTGTAAAACTAGTGTTGAATCACTTGGTGTTAGATGGAATAAAGTAATATGTACTTGAGTTGTCCTTGAGGTGAGAAGGTTAAAGATTCCAGTATTAGCGATTCTCAGGCTCCTGTAACTCACTCTCTGCTGCATAAACTCCTCTGGCAGTAGCTGGAGTAAACTGCTAGAGTTGCCCCCACCATGAAAGGGTTAAGGAATCAAGTACACGCAGTCTCCCCATTATAAAATCAGGAATGAGTTTTAAAATATATTATTTTATTATTTTTAACAGCTCATTATGTCAGGGATGTTTCAAAATTTAACTATGTATTAGTATTATTATTATTATTTATTTATTTATTTATTTTTAGTGATGCTGTAAATCTTGGGGTAAACTGCAAATTGGTTTTGTTGATGGGAATGGAACCTTTAACTCCTTTTTTTGGACAGTGGATACATTGAGGTTTATATTGTAATTAGCACTGGAATTTTTGTAACACTGCTTCCCAAGTGATTTATCCAGCGCATTACTCTTCAGTGTCCTCTTTGTATGTTATAGAGGGTGTGTCAGTATTAAAATTATGTATCTATCTATCTATATATCTATCTGTCTGTGTCTGCCAGTCTATATCTGTATCTGTCTATATATCCATCTATCTGTTGCCTGAATCCTGTAAAGGGTGGCCACAAGCAGATCACGTCCATGTCACCTTGTCTGTCATTTGGCTGCCCTCCCTTCATCTCACACTTTTTTTTCACATGTCCACTATCCCCCCATCTCATCCTTGGTCTCCCCCTCTCACTCCAGAAGATACACCTGTAAATAACTCAAGGAGAATGTGAAGGTGTAGTGTGCAATATAAACAACTGAGGAAGAAGTGTCATAAAGCCTTCTTGTCACCTTGGATATGACACTTGATGCAGGATAGTAACTGACTTATTCACCTGAGGTCATTCCCTGGCTGGTTGAAGGTTGCAGTTACCTCTTTCACTGCTTTAATCATACACTTGAATAAAATTGTCTGGTGTTAGCCTGAGTAAGCTAGCTTAGTTTGGGAATTCAGAGTGTGATAACTGAAATTGTAAATGTAGCAATGTTCTCACCATCGATTGTGTTCTTGTTTATTTATACAACTCAACATAGATTTCTCAGCCTGTTCTCTAAGGCCCAGAAACATGCCTGAATTCAGAGTATGCTAACTGAAAATTTAAACATAGCAATGTTGTAACCATCCACTGTTTTTTTATTTATATTTATCTCTGGACATAGATTTCACAGCCAGTTCTCAAAGGCCCAGAAATATGTTTGAACTCAGAGTCGTTAACTGAAAATTTAAACGTAGCAATGTTGTAACCATCCTTATCTATATCTATATCTGTATCT
>JAGKTI010006437.1:30355-40765 GCA_018397915.1 Birgus latro
AGAAATCACAAAAGTTGGTGTGACAAAATTTCTGATCCAAATAAAGATTTATCCATAACAATCATTGTTGGATGAATGTTACTGATTTTTTTTCAGGAACGTGAGAGTAGGCTGTAATAAAGTAGCACAGGTTTTATAAATTACAGTATAGTGTGTAATGTATTTTATTATTAGAACAGAAATATGAGGGTGATCTGCAACAGAGGTCTTGAATTCCATGTCCAACGAGAAATGTCGACATGCAGGGTGGAAGGGTGTGTCAGCAGTGATGTGTGGTCTCATTGTAGCACGTGTCCAGCCTAATGTGAGTATGACTTCTGCTTAGATAAACCAGAGAAAACAGTATCTGTGTATAACACTTGTTAAGTATAAAGTAAGGCAAACACTGTCTATAAGTATGATATGCAGCTGCAAGTTTCTCTTCATTTATTTTTTATTATTATTTTTTTAATGTGTGATAGGAATCTTTGAATCCTTACTTATTCATATACAAAAGACCTTCATTTTGTAATATAAAAAAGCCACTTAAGCTTTATCTCTATGGAGATGACATTGCAGGGGATTCCGAGGTCTGCCCAGTGGTGGATTTTTTTCTTTATACTCATTATAATCAGGCAGTATGGGGATTTCTTTTTACTGATGTTAGGTGACATTATACTGCAGTGTACTGTACTAAATTGTATTCTTCATGAAGTTTGCTCTCCAGTAAGTATTAATTATTCTGTTTATCATCTAATATACTATTATCCCATGGCTAAGCTAGTTGATCCCAGCATGCGGGGCAAGTGACCAGTCACTTTCAGCTGAGTAGCATTATATGAGTAGTAAACTGTAACCATTTCTCAGATGTAGACCCTTAAGATACATGTCCAGGAGTGCCATAAGAAGGTAGACATGGAGATATCAACAGCATTGGTTATGTGGTTACCACCCAGTGTTACCTATTATTTCATCTGCAGTTTAGGATGCTGTGATAATGTATGATATATTCCTGTTTGTTGTATCTATACCATTAGCTGGTTACAGGAATTGCATGCTGGTATGGTGGTAGAGCTTGTGAGCATAAATGCATTGTGGCCTGCTTGGTATGAGTTGAGTCTCAAGGATGTTTATTTATTTATTTTTTATTATTATTATTTTTCTTTATGCAGCCAAGGGCATAGGTTCGTCTTGTACCCATAAATGTTCAGGACGGGTTGTTTAGTCTCAGGCCCCGTTGCTTCAAAAGAGGCATAATGGGAGTGGCAGTTACTGTTCTACCTCCATACAATATGCAGATGTTGCATATTTCTGTTCAGTCTTGCCTTGCATATGATTTTCTAGGTATGTACAGTACCACTTTATTTTCCAGTATTATGGTACTGCATAGTTTTCCAGTTTCAGGTTGCTCTTTTTTATTATTATTCATTTAAATATATTTGTCTGTATTTTATTTTCAAGCTGGGGGTAATGCATCACATAGCTACCCCAATTGTCTAAATATTCCCAAGGAAAGGTGGGAAAATGTGAGGGTAATAACATTTTGAAAAAAGAAAATTGTAGAGGGCTTTATAGACTAGGGGAAGATGTGAGGGTAGTGAAATTTAGAAATGAGGGAAATCATTACTTCCTAAAGATTGACAGTCCTTTTTTGCTTTCAGGCTGAAAGCAAAGGATTGTACTGTTATGACTGCTTCACTTTTAACATGCAAGCTCCAGTATGGCGTGCAGAAACCTCACCAGTGTCACCAAAATTGTTACGATCAGCAGCACCCACACGTACAAGTTAACGCATGCCTCCTTGGAGCGCATAGCACATACTCCAAAAGCCCCTTAGCTGTCAGAATGCAGGTACAGTCATCTTAGCATGTCTAATTTGTATAGCATTGCATTTTGGAGGGATGGAGACTAGGAGAAACTTGAGGGAAAAGGGGACCAAAAGATGAGAAAGAGGGAGAAAAGATAGGATGGGGAGAAGTGAGTAACTGAGGAAAAAGAGAAGAGAACTGAAGAGGAAAAGAGAGGAAAAGGAGAATGGTAGCAAACCATACACATGCAGGTAATAAGTTGCTGTGAAAAAATTAATACAGGCAAGGATAATCTATGGTATGGTGCAAGGATAATCATGGGGTTTTAGATGTCATGTTTATTAAGCAAGTCACTCATTCTTGGTTACATTATTGCTGTTTAGTTTCTGCATCTCAGACTGCCAAGAATAGCTGGCAGTTGATAATAAGATGGTCACAGTAGCTAAAAATAAAGAAATAAGTACAACAAAAATGAGAGAATCATCATCATCATATCCTCCTCCACCTGTAAAAACACTGCATTTATATTCCAATGGTGTCTGCATCTTGAGTAATGTTATGTACAGTAATAGCTTACTTTTTAAATTTTATCTGCCACATTTGACTTATGGTACCTCTTGTATTTTAGCTCACCATTGATAATTCAGTTGCCAGAATCCCTGTGGCACTAAGGGTTCAAAGTCATCTTTGTAATCCTTGCATTTCAGAGTGTTATATTCTGAATACCAGCAAAGAATTATATCCAGCCCCGCCCCCCCCCCCCCCCCCCCCCAAAAAAAAAAAAAAAAAGTCACCACAGTAAAAGGATTAAGTTGAAATGAGATTGTATCCTCTTGGCATGCCAGTTGTTGCAAAGCTACCCAAGCTACAAAGAAAGAAAGTTATCTTCAGGTGACAAGTAACTGGAATGGCTTCTGGGGTGTCATCACTATTAAAGACACAAGTGGGAGTTGATACTGCTAAAGTGTTGCATAATGTGGAGGAAGTATAGCATCCCATCTTGTCAATCATGACTTAATTCACAGCCACCATGCAGCACCACTCCTTCAGGCCTGGAAGCACAAGTCATTCAACGAATATCCCTGGATGTCCACTGCTATCTGTTGATTCTATTTCAGGGACATAATAGTGTCTACCAGGAAGTGACTGATCCTGTCTCCACCCCCTTAATCCACCAAGTACTCAAAATTTGACGTGACTACCTAGATATCCTTATGAAATTGTGCACAGAGGTTTGGCAAACAACAGTAGACCTGAAGGATGCTTCATGGCATGTCTTAGTCCACACCCAGGCTCCAACTGTACATGGAATTCACAGTGGGGAGTGACAAAAACCAGTTCATTGTAATGCTGTTCGGCCTCAACATCACCTCTAGAATCTTCACGAAACTTTTTTTTTTTTTTATTTTTGTTTTTTTTTAATGCAAGGAAAAAGGAACCAAAGGCTCAGTCAGTAAGAGATAGAACTGCCTGTGCACCTTAATGACTGACTGGTCATTGCATCCACAAAACAAAGCTGCAGCTAGCTAGTTAATGCAAGAAACTTTCCAACAAGTGGGGTGCAGTGGCCTCCTTGCAAACCCCACAAAATCTCTTCTAAGCCACACCCAGAACACAGAGTGGTACAGCATTTCTACATCAGCTTCACTATGCAGGACAAAAGGTTTTTTAGTGGATATGAGGCAGGACTGGTGGGGTTGAGGCTTAGGGTGATATTTTAAGTGGTTTTGGAGATTTCATAATGCCTCTTCCTTAGTGATTTATTCTGCATGTTACACCTAATATTCTCTTGTATGGATTTCATTTAAAGTTGGTAGTAGTGTTAATAATAGTTGGTGTTCTTGATCAACTTCCATCTGGCTGGCTGAGCATACCCATCAACCATAGGCAAGCAGCTGCCCCTGCATGGATGTCCCATGCAGTGAACTGCAACAGTGAGGTGCAGGGAAAAATATAGAGGTGTAGTTTCAGGATAGACACAACACTTGCATCTCTCACCCAGTTAGCAGGGGCGTCATAGCAGAGTGCACATCGCGCTGTTATCTGGTTATATGGTCACCACCCAGCATTGTAAATAGTTTTCTTCTGTGCAGGAAAACAGTAGGCCCATCACTTGGTGTGGAACCATCTGAAGTGAAAAGAAGAGTAATTAAAAAGTGACAGTAAAAAAGGGAGAGAGGTGGTCAGACATAGTTGAACAGTGATCTCTCAAATTACGCGGCTAATGTATCGTTGGAATTCTCTGCGGAAATTGAATCGCGGCTAATATATCATTGGAATTCTCTGCAGAAATTGAATCACACAAATGGTACCATAGAAACCCTTGTTGTAAGGTTGATTGGTGTGGCAAAATCCAAAAATTTTCTAAAAGTCTCCTTCTTGGCTTTGAAATTTTTTGATACCCCCCATCCTCCCGGATCATACCTAATATTTTTAGTTAGCCTCTAGGAACATCATTGGGCCTTTCAAAGGGTTAATTAGAGTGTCAAAATTGGTAAATAAGTAGTGATCAGCTACCATGACAGGGGATGGAGTAGTGCCTAGGTGTCAGGGAGGGGTATATCTGAGGCTGAGGGGCCTCTCTCTCTCTCCCTCTACAGAGAGGGGGAGAGGAAAGAGGAAGCAGTGAGTGCCTGTGTGGCAGCCATGTTGACACGTCACCGTGTGGTACTTCCGACTGTCAGCACCTGACAAAACATGTTTCGGGGGTTCTGGTCTCAGGAGCTTCCCTGCGTATCAGGAATCAGGGTAGAGTTTATCCCACTTACGTTGCTGGGTGATAACCATATAACCAACCCACACGTGTACCTTATGTGTCAGCAGTTGGGTTAGTGGAGGGTTAATGCCTCTCCCTGTAAAACAGCTAACTCAAAGACAAATGGCCACTTGATACTGGATCATGGCATCTGGTTATAGGTAGATACAGTAGATAATACATGATGAAAATTGCAAGTGGAACCTGCATAATTAGAGGGGTCACTGTAGTAGTAGTAGGTTAGTTACAACCACAGGATTATCTGAATGTGAACACAGTGAACTGCAGGTAGAAAATACTGTACTGGTACCTTACCATTTTCCTGCAATCCTCCTCCCACCTTTTGGGGGTAATAAGGAGGGAATTGATGTTTATGTAACCAGGCACTACAGCCACTGGATCATATCAGTGCCACCACATGAAGATTAAGGCATCCCTTGCAACATGTCAAATTTAAAATGATACAAGACTCACAATAATGCAGAAATATTTACTAAGTTAAAGGTGCCATGATGCCTTCTGTGCCACTTAAAAAACTAGCCTTAGTTGGCTCTTGGAAGGGTAGTACGGTGACTTTTTTAGCTATGCTACCATTATGTAGGCTTAAACTTTTCAATCTGGTGGTGGACTTTGTACTTCATTGTTGCAGGTACCAGACAATTGTATTCAGCTTATAGGTGACTTGCAAAGCTGGTGGAGTTAGAGATTGCCTACATTATCCTCTTCATTACTAGTGGTCTGCCCAGCATTCAGTAATGTGGTAATAGCAAGATTGAAATGTAAATTATGTCATCCGACTAAAGGGGTTTGTGTGTTGAGGGCAGGTTTTTGTTTATAGTTAGGTGCATTATGAATTGATTTGGGATATCGCCAAGGCCTATAAAGCACTACAAAGCTTCCTGTGCCACCTTGAATGTGGCAGTATGCTTTACAAGACATCTAATCCCTGAGTATGTCTACATTAGGTGGAATAAAACTTGGAAATGTGGTTTAGATGCTGAAAATAAATGGAAGCTCATAAGATTTGTTTTTGTATTTTATAATTGTCATATAAGTTCAAGCAGCTGTGCTAGTAAGTTTTCACCACTTTTTGCCATTCCCAACAGGCTAAACTTCAGCTCTATGTGGTGGGCTTGGAGTTGCAGGCTGAAGTCAGCTGAGAAGAAGAAGAGGAAGGCTAAAAAGTCAAAAGGAATATGGAGTGAACACCTGATCAACCAAATGAAGGACAACAGGACTCATCTGTCTCCTGTTGGTACTAAATGTTTGTAAGTACAGTACAATCAACCAAAAAAGTATCCGTCATCGTACCACACACATCGTTCTGAAACACGAAGGAACTAGGAAGCATTGTGATTTATGGATCACCCTCTAAGTATATGTGCAAGTGTTGCACTCAGTATTAATTGCAACATGAAATCACATAAATCGTCGCATATTAGATGGTATGTTTTTCTGAGACAAGATGTTAATAGATTCTTTCATGTATTGGTTGGTAGCTGCACAGTATTTTTTCAGGCGGTATGTTAAGAAATTCATGTGCGTCTGCAAAACCCGCTCATTTTCACAACCTTCGATCCCCAGGTGTGCGATACTTTTTTGGTTGGCTGTACAGGAGTGAAAAAATAAGGGATATTTGTAAATTACTTTACGTGGTGTTCTGAGGGTTAAATACCTTGTTATAAATCTTCTCTGGCTGCCCTTTCAAGTCACTTATGTCCTTCCTTCATTATTGTTATTATTATTATTTTTATCATCCATTGTCCAATTCTATGTTGCCCCTTGAGGAGCATAGGAACCCAGGGCTAGGCAAGTTGGTCCTGACATTGATATAAGTGAATATTATTACTATTATTAGTATTGGCACATTTCACTGGACTTTTATACCTCTTCCTGAACCTCTGGCTCAAACTCATCTATCTGTTTATCTGTCTATTGCCAGACGTCATAATCCCGTAAGGGGTGGCCATTTGACTTAGTTATTTGGTTTACAGGAAGGGGCGCCAACCCTCCACCATCCCACTTGTTGACACGTGGGGAGCACGTATGGTTTAGTTTTATGGTTGCCACTCAGCGTTATAAATGGTTTCTTGGCTTACAGGAAACCATTTGGCTTGTCACACAATGTAAAGCCACCTGTAAAGGAAAGAAAAGCAATAAGAAGTGACAGGAAAGATGAGAGAATTAGGAAGAGATGAGGGCAGGCACAGAAAAAGAATGATAAAGACTAAGGAAGAAGTAGGCAGCACTACATCAAGTGAGTGGATGATGGTTGCCACCACCTACCACTAATCATTAACTGGAAAATAAAGTTGAGATGATGATTTGTTATTATATTTATTATTATTGTTTTTGCTATTATCATTATTATTATTACTATTATTGTTGTTGTTGTATAGTTTAACATGAAAACAAAAAATTGGAAGTGAGGTTTGGAAATGGGGTTAGAGAGGAATGTGTGTGTGTGATTTGTAAATGCATAGGATAAGAAATAATGTGATTTGCAAAAGGTATGAACTAAGGAAATCTGTAGGCAGTAAAATTGAAGGGTGTGTGTGCTTGGATGGTATGGTTGTCTGGAGAGAATGTATGTAAATAGGGTAGTGAAAAGGGTATATGTGACTGATGCTGTGCTGTGTACTGTCACATCATGGTCATACAATTTTCATACAGAATCCTACAGTTTCAAACAATTTCATACCATAGCACCTGAAGTCAAGCACTCCTTGAAGGGGGTGGTTTGAAATCTGTTGCCAGAACCATTCAGTTTTCATACAATTCCAGCAAAACAAAAGTGATGCCATCAAACAGTCCATCCTGCCATGATCCAACCATAAGCCTGGGGCCACATCCATAGACATATTTAATATTCGTTAATAGGAATTGTACTGTTGTATCTTAACCGAAATGATGTATTGATATTGCCATATTGAAAGCAGACTCGGAATATAAGTTCAGTCAGTGACATAAAAATTCTGATACGTTACCGTACCTTGTAGCAATGTAGGCTATCCTATATAGTGTCCGAAGGCAAATTTTATGAACAGATTATGCCTTTCACTTGCTTTTAAACATATATTCTCCCTATAACAGAATATTTTGTAGGGAGCTTGATTTGATAAAGCCAAACATCCATTACTATATATCTGATGTTCCCTACTCCTGAGATGGGATTCAAACACATTTGACAGTGTGTACAGTAGCAAATTGTAGTACTAAAAGTGAAAGCTATACCCATTTTATATTAACTTGGCCTCATAATATCACCCTGTTGCAGTTGATTTCACATTGTTGGTGTAAAAAGGGTAGGAAACATGTATTGTGACCCACTGCTCCCCATTTAACGGATATTATTCTTTACTGCCGACAAAAGTTTGGTGGTTATATGTTGTCTTTTAAATCTGATATCCAGCTTATCGAGGCACGTGAAGTCAAGGGTCTTCTGTATTTTGAGCATTATTTGCATTACTTTTAAATGTTTGTTTAAAGGTAATAATGTGGACATTATCTACAGCCAGTCTGTCTTTCTCTTAGTATGCAGTTTAAGGAGAGAAGTTGAGAAGTCTGAGGTGGGAACTGGTAATGAGTATGGTATTGTCAGCATCAAGTGGGGGCTTGGAGCAGTCAAAGTTATGTTTCACTGTTGGGATTCGTAAATATCCCATCATTTTCAGTAGTACCTGATTAGTTTCCCTGTGAGAAAGTAAGGGTTTTGCTAAGGAAGTCGGCCGTTAACAGCGTAAATATGCAGTGTAATAGCTCAGACTGGTGTCAGTATTTCAGCAGCGATACTCTTAGTAGTTCATAATTTGCAGGATGAGTAACACCTTCATGGAAGCCATCTTGACAAAGGATGTTAGTTTTTCAGATGCCGCATGTATATCTACACAGCTGGGACTTTTTTGAATAATGATAATAGTAAATGATAATAGTAAATGCCTCCCATCTCCAATTCATGCCACATTTTGTATGGTTCATCATAGTCATACAATTTTAAACGTCTATCTATCTATCTATTGCCAGACGCCTTAATCCCGCATGGAGGCGATTTGTTTGTGGTCACCCCGTGCGGGATTAAGGCGTCTGGCAATAGATAGATAGATAGATGTTTAAAATTGTATGACTATGATGAACCATACAAAATGTGGCATGAATTGGAGATGGGAGGGAGGCATGGTATGCCAAGAAGGTGGATGTATGTGGTCATTCTGGGTATACAAAAGGTGATTCTAGGGAATGGATAGGCGTTAGAGATCATTAGATGAATTGTGTATGGGATAGCATGTGATGATGGTCTGGATCTCGTAGGTAATATAAAGCACATCTATGCAAAAAGAAATGTGCAGTTGGTTAGGCTCCAGGGGCATGATTGGTGATTGAGTGATTGTCAGGCCATTTCACTGGACATATTGTTGGTTATTGCACCCTTTATCCCTGCTACCTGCCTCACCCCCTCCATGCAACCCATCTTATCCCCTCATACCTTCCTGACTCATGCACCCTTTTGCTTTCCTGGAAACCTCATCCCCTTCCTTGCCTGTTATCCTTTCCCCTTAGAGGAATGTGTGCAGAGTGCATTGAATGTCTAGGATGAGAAATGCTTTGATTTACTAAAGAAGTGCAGTAAGGAAGTGTGTTAATATGGTTGAAGTGCTTAGATAGTGTGGTCATATGGGGAGAATGGATGGAAACGGTGGTGGAAAAGATATAATTATGCGAGTTTGTAGGTGGAACAGGATATGGGTACCACACTGGTCTGAATCAGCTGATGGTTCACACCTTTTGTGATAACATACCTATTTACTTCTATCTAGGTGCTTCATATTAATAAGATTTGTGAAAAATATCAGCTTTTAGTATACATTTGCAACAGTGCAGATCATTATGGTAAATAATGACAGTAAGCAGTGTCTTTCAAAATTCAGTGTTGTGATTTTTACAGGCAAACAAACTCTCGGAACATTAGGTACAAGATTCTGAATAATAGACATGGAGCAATACTGCTACCTGACATTTTGCATTACTGTACTCTCTTTCCAGAAAGTATTGTCAGCCAGGTGATTTGATGGTTTCACAAACAGTATTGTTGCAGTGCACATTTTTTTTTATCAAGGCAAATATTTCTGAATGGATTTGTATGTTATATAAAGTTATAATATTATGATGTACTAAAAAAGCAGCCGTGATCATTTATGTAAAGCCACGGGTTATATATATATATTTCAAAATGTAATGATGGAAATGTTTGACATACTTTTTGGATGGACTGTACACTGAGTTTGCTCTTAATTCTAATTAATTACTCCTTTGTAAATGTATTATTACAGTATTTACTTATGTACGTCCCCACCACTCATTCTTTCCTCTACTTAATCTGCATCCCACCTCCTTTATTTCCTTGCCATACCTCCTCATCCTTCCTCCTTACTACCTCCTCAGCTTCCCAACTCCCATTTTCCTACATCCTCCCTGCTCCTTTCTCCTTTGCCTTCCTTCCCCCTCCCTCCTACTTCCTTCTTGCTCCTTCCTCATCCTCCCTCATTCTTCTCCTTCCCCTCTCCTCTTTTCTCCACCATCCCTCCCTCTTTTCTTCCTTTTTCATCATCCATCTGCCTACCCCCTTCCTCTATACTTACTCTCCATTCCATTTGCTTCCCTCCCAGTTTCTCTTTCTGCTTCCTTCCTTCCTTAACCCTCATTCATCTTTCCCCATTCCTACCTCCCTTCCCCTTCCTCACCCCCACTTTCCTCCTTTCTCCCCCCTCCTACCTCCTGCTTTGTCTTTACCGTCTGTATGTGTCCTTCATCCAACCTCTCCTCCTCCTCCTTGCTTTCTCCTCCTCCTTGCCTGTCCTCCTTGCTTTCTCC
>JAGKTI010006438.1:0-12767 GCA_018397915.1 Birgus latro
TGTATATATTGCGTGCGATATTTTGTGAACCCCTCGACAGATTTCGACCAAACTCATGACAATGATGCAGTGATACAGTATGGAAAAACAATGTATTGATTAGGTCAGCAAAGTCAAGGTCATAGTGGTGTGGCTGCTATATCTCCTGAACCCCAAGACAGGGTTTGAACAAACTTTTGTCACATACAGTATAAAGGGACAATTAACCGATTAGGTCACAAAGGTCAATGGACCAAAGGTCAAGGTCAAATGGGTTTAGGCCCAATATCTCCTGAACCCCTCAAGAGATTTTACCAAACTTTGTCAGTGATGCAGTTTGAAGGACAGAATGGTCAAGGGGTTGAAGGTCAATACCATAAAGGTGTAAGCCTGATATCTCCAGAACCCCTAGATGGAATTCGACCAAACTTTTATCAGTGATACAGTATGAAGGGACGATTAACTGATAGGTCTGCAAGGTCAGGAGATAAAAGGTCAAGGTTATATCGATGTGGGTGTGATAATTTAACTCCTGAACCCCGCCCCCCCGACAGATTTTGGACAAATTTTTGTCACTGATACAGTATGAAGTGTTGATAAACTAATTAGATCAAGAAGATCAAGGAATTAAAGGTCAAGATCGTATGAGCGTGGGTCCAATATCTCCTGGACCCCCTGGCAGAATTCGACATAAAATTTTCAGTGATGCAGTGATACAGTAAGAAGGAACGATGTACTGATTAGGTCAGCAAGGTGAGGGTGTCAAATGTGAAGGTCATATTGGCATGGGTTTGATATCTCCTGAACTCCTAGACGGATTCTGACCAAATTTTTTTCAGTGGTATAGTATAAAGGGATGATTAATTAAGTCACCAAGGTTAAGGGGTCAAAGGTCAGTGTCCTATACGTGTGGCCACGATATTTCTTGAACCCCTTGATGGATTTTGAGGAAACTTTTTTCCAGTGATACAGTATGAAAGGAAAATGAACTGATTACAGCACCAAGGCCAAGGGGTTAAAGGTAAAGGCCACATAGGTTTAGGTGCGATATATCACGAGCCCCTCAAAGGATGTTGACCATCCTTTTGTCAGTGATACATTATGAAGGGACGATTAACTGATTAGGTCAACGAGGTCAAGGGACTCAAGGTCAAGGTCATAAGAGTGTGAGCATAATATCTTGTGAGCCCCTCAACCGATTTTGACAAAACTTTTGTCGGTGATACAATGATACATTATCAAGGAACGATGTACTCATTAAGTCAGTAAGGTAAAGGGGGCCAAGGTCATATGGGTGTGGGCGCGATATCTTACGAACCCCTGGACGGATTTCGACCAAACTTTTGTCAGTGATATAGTACGAAGGGACGATTAACTTATGTAACAAAAGTCAAGGGGTCAAACGTCAAGGCCATATGGATTTAGGCACGATATCTCCTGAAACCCTTGATAGATTTCGACCAAACTATTGGCTGTGACAGTGTGAAGGAACAATATACCAATTAGAACAGCGAGGTCAGATGGTCAAAGGTATGGGTGTGGGCATAGTATCTCCTGAAACCCTTGACAGAATTCGACCACTTTTTTTTCGCCAATACAGTATGAAGGGTTGATAAACTGATCATGTCACCAAGGTCAAGAGGTTAAAGGTCAAGGTCATAATAAGCATGGGCACAATACCTCGAGAACCCCTCATCAGATTTCTACGAGACTTCCATCAGTGATACAATGGTACAGAATGAAGGACCGATGTACTGACTAGGCCAGCAAGGTCAAGGGGTCAAAGGTCAAAGTCATAAGTTGGGGCACGATATCTACTGAACAGCTTCGTGGATTTTGACCAAACTTTAGTCAGTGATACAGTAAGAATGGACAATGAACTGATTAGGTCAGCAGGGTCAAGGGATTAAAGGTAAAGGCTATTTGAGTGTGTGAGCAATATCACATGAGCCTCTCAACGGATTGCAACCAACCTTATGTCAGTGATACAGTATGAAGGGGCGATTAACTAAGTCAGCATGGTCGAGGTCAAAGGTCAAGGTCATATGGGGTCAACTTAGTTTAACTTTAGTTTCTCTTCAACCCAGAATGAACCCTGCCATGGAGGTTGTATGGCGAGTCCATGCAGAGAGCTTGGCAGCTGCATACCGAACACCACTTTGCGTCAACAGCTGGGGCCCTGGGTTAGTGGGGTTTCATTTCAGTTATAATTCTGATACCTGCAAATTATTTCGTTCCCTTTGCAAGCACACGCATATAATGAACAGGTATACTTATAATCTACATTAACCCCTCCGTGGCCGCTGGTGTCAAATGATGCTTAGCCGATAAATGGCCGCTGGTTTCGCTTGAGCGCGGCCTATAAAAAACTGCAAAAATTTTTGGGAAGTGAACGACTGTCTTCAGACTGACCTACACTACACTCCTATACACCCCATCAAGCAGTTCAGAGCCTGCTGCTTTGATGAGTGGATTTTCAATTTTTTCACTCCCAGCCATGCCTAAACAAGCACAACTACACCCATTATCTCGACCCAGGCAGGAAATATCATCTTTGTCCTCTTTTGCAAAACACACACAACCACCTGTTTATGATTATAAACTTATACAGGCACAAACAAAAAAGACATGATCTATCTATCTATCTATTGCCAGGTGAAAAATACATTTTTGTCTGGTATCTTCACCTATTTGCTCAGGTTTGTTGTAATAGTTTGGATCGTTCAATGCAGTGCGACTTGTAGAAAACTGTGAAAACTTTCGGGAAGTGAACGAACATCTGGGACATGAGACTGACCTTCAGTTCACCCTCTCACGTATCATCCTCTCTCAGACTCTCAGTTTACCACCTGCTGCTGTGAGAAGTGGATGTATGATTTTGTCGCTTGTGGCCATGCCTAAAAACAAATAGTTCACCCATTATCTAGACCCTGACAAAAAATATAATCTTTTACCTCCCTTGCAAAACACACACAACCACCCAGTTTACAAGACAGCAACATATATTGCCAGTGTAACAAGGTAAAATGATGAGGGTGAACATGTTATGGAAAAAATACGTTTTTCCTCGTCTATAAACGTATTAATTTCTGCTTTGTTTCTGTATTCGTAATAATTAGGTATATTCGTAGTTCCGAATCTGCATTACGATTACAGTTTTAGCCATGCGCATAATGTGGGAGCTGGAAGTTGCGACCCAACTTCTGTATTGCTAATTGGATCTGACCCTCCTCTTTTATCTCCCGTGGAACCTAGCCTCGGAGGACATGCAGTTTTCTCATTTAGGACTAAAAATTCAACCCTTTCACTCCCCTTTTCAAGCATGGGCACAACAGGAACATAAAAAATGACTCAAAACTACCATAAACATATTTTATATCAGAGGTGAAAAAATATTCATAATTTTTTTTTCCAGCCATTCCTAATATATTATGTACTGAAATAATTTGATATCATCGTATCTTCTATATGCGCACATTTCAGCACCATTTGCACTGTTTTTTGAAAAAAAAAAAAAAACACCTGTGAAGCTGAACTGCAGCAGCACATATCGGCGGCAGCTGTCGGTTACCGATATTTCTGCAAGTTTTGCGCTCCATTGCAAGCCACTGAATGTGTGTAGGAAGCTGGGATTTGCACTGTTAGGTGCGTCTCAACTTTCTCTTCAATATGGCAAGAAAAAAAATCGATTTTCGAAACTTCACAAAATGACTCCTCCACCGGCCTGGGGTGCACGGAAAATTCCACACCCTCGGCCACGGAGGGGTTAACCCCTTATGTTCGACAACGTCTTTCTATACTCTTCATGGTAAGATTAAACACTTATTCCTCTCAGGAGGGACCTCTTTAAAAAAGAAACAGCCATTACGTAGTTCAACAAGATTACTTTACATACCAGTACTTTACATATTATGACAAGATAATGGTTTTCAGCTTAGAGCAGAAGGCTCATAGCGAAAGAACTAAGGTAAATATTACAAAGGTGAGAAAATAGGAAACTAATAACGTGAAAATTAAACTGGGCTTGATTGATTAACCTACCCAGTCCCCCCGACATAAGATGCACGTCACCACTTTTTTTCATGCTCAGACCCACCGATGTGCATTGTACGTCAATGAATTGCTAGGCCCGTCGTTTGTAGTGTTCAAGATCTGCGGGTGATTTTTGGTAGCCATATGTGGGAGGCCTTCCTCTGGGTTATTGCCTGGCCCCACCTGACCCCCCTCTCCCTCACACTCGGCAATTCACCTGATAGCAGTAACCTGGCCAGTAAAGATGTTGCACCACGGTCTCTCCAATGACGAAATTCATGGTGAAAGTGATTCCTGAGGTGGACAGAGAAATAAAGAAGCTAGAGGAAGAAACACACAGAAGTGATGAAGTAATGTTGTAAAGGAACATGCCAAATGCTGGTGTTTTTGAGCCTATATTACTGTGTGAAAATCAATATAGTCTTGTACTACACATAAATTCATACCAAATGAATAAATAAATACGTAATTTAAAGTGGCTTGAATTAGTTAATCCTCCCATAGTTCATTTTCTTTGAAGCCAGGTACCCTGAGAGAGAACGAAAAGATAAGAAAACTGTCAGCTGTAACAACATTTATAAACTCAGAAGGGCGATTTCTCTATGAATTTTCGATGTTTCTCACCAAAAGCGAAGGTTTGAGCCAAAAAAAGACAAGTTGAAAATCAGTCGGGTTCTGAGGGTCAGTTGGGTAAAAATGCGGTCGGAACTGGGCGGGTTAAAGTTTCGTCAGTTTAACTATAGGTCTATGACTGGAGGGAAGTTGTGAATGAATAAATGGTGATTCGGCCCCGAGGGGGCATTTGGTCTGATCGTTTGATCAGGTCAGATGTGGGTAAAGGGATGGGTCCATTATGATGTGGAACGGGTAAACCAGCTCTGGTGTCGGGCCCTGCTGCCGATGTCACTGATTGCACTGTGCAGTTGACCGTCTTGCGGAGTGTTGTGGTGAGGATCTGTCCCTTCTCCCTTTGGGGCTAAGATACGAGTAAATGTGTGTGTGTGTGTGTGTGTGTGTGTGTGTGTGTGGTGTGTGTGTGTGTGTGTGTGTGTGTGTGGTGTGTGTGTGTGTGTGTGTGTGTGTGTGAGTAAATTGAGAGTGTGTCATCCTGTCTCAGCTACCCTCCTTTTTTGTGGAAAGCAGCCTAGGTAGATAGATAGATAGTCTTTTCCTAGCTACCAAACAGACAAATTAATACAACCCTGAGAGACTACTTATGGGTGAAGGATTAAAAATGTCTCACCTATATATATTCTTTTTTCTGACAACTGAACACATGGATATATTCAGCTTATGAGAAAATTTTCGGACTGAGGTATTTTTTAAGCATTGTACCATTGACCTGAACTTATTTAAACCTTTCTGAGGTATGAAACCAAGTGATAAAATGTTCTTTGTGACGATTAATATTTTTTTCTTCTGCCGAGGGAAGTCCTCCACGGTCAAAGGGTTAGCATAAAGAAGATGGTGTTCACATAAACCTTCACACAAAAATTATGATAAAAAGTCAGACATTTATATAACACGAAATTTCTGTCGCAAACATCAATAATTACACTTGAGATGAATTAAGCAATATTCTTTTTTGGCATCTACACTGCAATGGAAATGCAAGTTATCTACATTATTAATAACGAATATAATATAATTTAGACTTTTACACAGTCATCTAAAATCTTCATTTTGTTATCGAACTTATTTGTTAAGGCAGTAATAAAACATCTTACATATCACACGTGGAAGTGTCATATAAGAAAGATAAACTGTAATTCAGATGAAGGATCCTAAACAGCTTGTGTTAGTATTCATCATGTTCTTCACCCTGCCCACTCTGTTGGATCACACCACCACATGTTCTGTCTGCATACAGTCTTTTAGCCAAGCCACATCTAACGTTTTCATGCCGAAGTGTCTCCTCTAATCTGAACAAGAAGCGGTGCCAAGGCACAGCAAACACGTCCCCGCCAGTAAGTTTAGTGCCAACGTATAAACACAACAGGATATCAAGTCAGAGATGTCACATATCAAATTTCAAATTTGGAGTAAATCGGATGAAAATTGACGAGTTTGTCAGGACTCTTAAAATATCATAAATAATAACTAGGAGCATAGATAAAATCTAGAAGTTGAGCCAGGGTCATAGGACAGGAAACAACACAGCATTTTCCCTTTTCACCAGGGCAGGCAGGAAACGCCACTGCACTTTTTCCCTCCGTGGGAAGCTGAATAGGAAGACACACATACACACATAAAGGCTTCTAGAAGCTTCGGACATAAGACCAGTCCACGTGACAAAACACTCCTACACAAGAGAGAGGAATTATAGATCAGAATTGAGAGACAGATGGGAGAGAGAGGATCTCAGGTGAGAAGGAATTAGGAGGCTGGAGAAGAGAAAGCGAGAAAGGGGGTCTAGCGAGAGAGGCTGCGTGATAGTTAGCAAGCATAAAACCACTCTCACCTCATTACGCTCTTGTGAGGCAAACTTGGTATAAAACTGTGAGCTTTTTCTTTTTGAAGGAATAAACTACAGTGAAACCCCAGTACTCATCTTTTCTCCCATCATCGAATACAAATGAACTGAGGTTATTTCCTCACATATCTACTCATTATTACCTACAGCTCGGCTATGACTACTATACGAGTATAATAAATTACAAGTCTGAAATATTATTTTGGCGGCAGCGGTCTTGTGTACCACGCCTACAACTCTACAGTGAAATTCCAAGATCAGCTTCAGTTCTACAGTTGAATCTACATTTATCAAGATAGAATACAACTAATCTTCCAATCTCTATGACGAAACAACGAACTATAACCGTCAAGATTGCTATGATACAAGCAAACATAGTGAGTAGAATCATAACTCATAACCTAAGACTCACAACCCTCACCTGACGACACCCTTCTCTCTCCAACCACCCTCCATTTTGCTCATCACAATGCTGAGCTAAAGGTGAAGAGAGCAGCCGACGCCAGCAACAATCACCACGCACCTCTCACCCAGGCACCTAACTCACCACTGTTACTCATCTTTACTCACACACTAATACTAATACTCATTTATCTTCAGTAGTTAATGAAGTGAGAAGTCGATGCTGTCTGGTGAGGTGAGGCTCGAGTATCTGATGTCGATCCACCACTCAATCAACCCTGATCTATCAACAAGCTGAGAGTTCCCTTCAATCAACCCTGATCTATCAACAAGCCGAGAGTTCACTTCAATCAACCCTGATCTATCAACAAGCCTAGAGTTCCCTTCAATCAACCTTGACCTATCAACAAGCCAAGAGTTTCCTAGAGTGACTTCATCCATCAGCCCAGATCTGAGTCTCTGAGTGACATCATCTATTTTTCAAGAGGGTGATCATACTTTTTACTCATTTATTCCCAGAGCTTAGAATTAGGTACAAATACCTTCATTACTTATTTATATATACAGTAATCTCTCTACTATCCGACGTAATAGAGCCAAAAGCATGACCGGACAGTGGTCTTGTCCGGATAGTGGCCCTGATGCTCCAGCACTGGTCATTCATGACCTTAACCTAACCTAACCTAAATCACAAAACCACCTACCTACCTACCTCCCTACCGGAGTTGCATAGCACTTATTTAAGTCCCCTTTCGCATAAATAATGCACACAAAGCACGAATTAACTGAATTTTAACAAAAAAATGATGATTTAGAGGTGACTAAGGAATAGGTGCTCACAACTTGCCAGCAAGTGTAAGTATGTATCAGAAGTGGAACTCACTATGAAAATCACCCTTTCTCACACCATATGCATTAAATAATGGAAACAAAGCATGAATTCATTGAATCTTAACCCCAAAATGATGAATTTGAGGTGAGTAAGGCAGGAGTGTTCACGAGTTGGCAGGATAGTGTAAGTATTGGACGTGGCAATCACTATGAAAATCATCATTTCTCACATCTTATGCACTAAAATATGGGATAGAAAGCATCAAATAAATAAACTGTTACCAGAAAAAGAGTTAGGTATGGCAAAGGTGTTCACTGCTCACCAACAACACCGGTCATTCCTGACCCTAACCTAACCTAACCTAAATCAGAAAACCACTTACCTACCTCCCTACCGGACATGCATAGCACTTATTTAAGACCCTATTCACATAAATAATTGGCACAAAGCATGAATTAATCGAATTTTAACCCAAAAACGATGATTTTGAGGTGAGTAAGGCAGGGGTGTTTGCCAGCTGACTACATAATGAACATAAGGAACAGACATGATTATTACTGAGAAAATCACCTTTTCACAGCCTGTGCACTCAAATATGGGACATAAAGCATGAAGTAAATAAAATGTAACCAGAAAAATTATGATTTAGAGGTGTGTAGGGCAAAAATGTTCACCAGTTGACTAGTGAACGTATGTAAGAGACATGGTAATCACTGAGAAAATCACCTCTTTCACAGCCTGTGCACTCAAATATGGGACACAAAGCATGAAGTAAATAAAATGTAACCAGAGAATGAGGATTTAGAAGTGATTATGGAAAATATTTAGCAGCTGACAATGTTTACTTAAATGTCCATGATTGTTGTTTACTCCTTGTTTACCCCCACCTCTAAGGTTTTTACAGTGGTCATAATTGCTCTTGAAGCACGTCCAGTAATCTAGTGTTTAACTACACGTAATCCTTAGCACTGAGACTTTTGATCATTTAAACAAGAACGAAAATACCGCAAACGATCGGACAGCCGTCCACTGTTCATGGGAGTTGAGACAGAACTAGGATGAGGGGAATAGGGCGGGAAGGGAGCTAGTCGGCGCACGCGGGAAATTCAAACTGACACGGTCGGAAAAAGTCAGATTTTTTTGTTTTTTTCCCAATTTGGGGGTTTTGGCCATCAGTCCACGATGTCCGAATAGTGATGTAACCGGATAGTGGTCGTCCAGATAGGAGAGAGATTACTGTACGTATATCCTAACTTACCATCTTTCATTTATTAATATTCATATTGGTCTGCACTCCACAAGTCTATTGGCTACACCCCTACAAAACTGATGCCAAGCCATGAGTTACGACTGCCAGTTGACCTGTTAACGGGAAGACCACCTGGTGAAGAGCTACTTACAGACACCTCCAGCTATGCAAAGCATCTTCAGGGAAGACTGGCTGAGGTACATCACCAAGTTCAAGGAGCCCTTAAGTTTTGAGGAGAAGTGATGAAGCACAAGTATGATGTCAAGGCAAGAGAGGTGAGCTTCAAGGATGGTGACAAAGTTTGGCTATACAATCCTAAGTGGAAGAAGAAACTGTTACCAAAGCTGCAGAACCTGTGGGATGGGAACTACACTGTGATGGACTGCCTGTCAGAAATAATGTATCAGATTCAGGGAGGCAGGAAGTCTCACCCAAAGGTGGTAAATGTGAATCATCTGTGGCAGTACCATGGGCCAGGACAGTACAGCTGGGATGTCTCCAAGAAATCGTGCACATCCTTAAAGGATAATGTCAAGGAGAAAATCAAGGAGCTGAAGTACAGGAGGAGGATGATGGTTTCCCAAGGGAAGAAGCTTATCAGGAAGAGGACCAAGTAATTCCAGGAGGAGTGGACTGTGTGGAGGAGCAGAGACGACATCGCAAGTGACACAGAAGACCAGATAAATTGATGGACTATTTTGTGTACAGTTGGATGTTAAGTTTGGATTAAGGATTATGCTTTTAAATACTGTAGTTTTGCAGGGACGACAAAAGGACTAGGGAGGGGGGTAGTGTTAAGAAGTAACAGTGATAGTTGCGTGGTTCTGGAGAGTTCCTGTTGATTCTCGCATTTGAAGTTACGAATCTGAGTTGCCACGTAGCCTGGTGTTGTGAGTGGAGGTATTTCGTAAAGTTATGCATTCATTTTTACTCCTTTAGTTTCTATAATGTTTTATTTGGATGATTATGTAATATTCACATATAATTTCAAGTTGTATGCTCAAGCATTTAGAGTGTTATGTAATGCAAGAAAACTCTGGCATGTTTTGGTTGTGTCCAATTTGGTGACTGTAGGTGCTAGAATAAACTAGATGATTCAAGCGTAATGTAGGATTATATGGCTGAAGGAAAGAACAGAGCAGTCTCTGTTAATTTTAGTTGAACTTATGGCCTTGTGAAGGTAGCGTAGCTCTGGAGTTGTGAAGCTAACAGTGTAGTTATTTTGCTAAACACAACGAACGTGAGCAGCTCTTGTTTACGTACAATGCCCTATGTGATCTCCTGTTGTACACCTAAAGGCTGCCTCCAGGAAAAACAACTCACTGAGCAACATCCATCCTTACTGACCTACTGCTGTTGGAGCCTGTGTCAGTGTAGGACGTGGCCGTAAAACATATAATCCTAATGACGGCAGATGGTTTCTGTAAAATTTTATGTAAAATCCATGAGGAGTAGCGATCTTAGATATAAACAAAGCTATGGGAAATCTACAGTAAGTCCTCTGAATTTGGGGGTACTTTTTAAAAAATTTGGCATAACTGAAGTTTATAGTTTATTCCACCCCCCACAACACACTATAATACCACACTCAAAACACATGTTCCATGGCCTCTTAGTGAATAGTAACATGTCTGGCCAAATCATGTTTAAATCTAAATGGCCTACCACATTCATCACACTTGAACTTCTTCACTCCTGAATGAACAAGTAAGTGCTGGGAGAGGCCTTTTTTCCAACCAAACAGTTTACCACATTCTTCACACTGGAACCTTTTCACTCCAGTATGTATTTGTATGTGCTGAGTAAGCCCGGTTTTATCACCAAACATTTTACCACATTCATCACACTTGAACCTCTTCACACCTGAGTGGGTAAATAGGTGCTGCGTGAGGTGGCTTTTCTGACTAAACAGTTTACCACATTCATCACACTTGAAATTTTTCACCCCTGAATGAAACTGTAGGTGCAGACGAAGGTGGCTCTGCCGACCAAACAGTTTACCGCATTCATTGCAACTAAACTTCTTCACTCCTGAATGAACTAATGAGTGCCTCGAGAGATTGCCTTTGTCCCCAAATAGTTTACCACAGTCATTACATTTATAATTTTTTACTCCTGAATGAATTATTTGGTGCTGAGTGAGGTGAGTTTTTCTTCTGAATAGCTTACCACATTCAATACACTCAAACTCTTTCACCCCAGAATGAACTACTGCATGTTGGGTGAGTTGGCTTTTAAAAGTAAAATGTTTACCACACTGCAAACATCTGAACTTCTCACCTCCAGCCGAGAGGGTGATTGGGTCTTGGACACACTCATTTTCGTTGACAGTCACATCCACACCCACTTCACACTCGAATTTAAGATGTGGTCCTCCATTAACAACCTCCATTACATCACCCTCCCAGCTCTCTTAATGCCTCCCAAACTTAACCTACTTTCCAATTTTCTCCTCCTTGCCTCCCAAACTTAACCTACTTTCCAATTTTCTCCTCCTTGCCTCCGAAACTTAACCTACTTTCCAATTTTCTCCTCCTTACTCACTGCCTTATTACCTGCAACCAATAACACCAATGACCATGTGAATATGTTTATATTACTGCTGAACCATAACCATCAACACACACACATTACTATTCAACAATAACTCTCATCACACACTGCAAATCTTTACTAGTGAATACTAGCTGACAACACACAGTCATCACAAAAGAATGAATCTGCCCAAATACAGAGCATTATAAATGAATCTTAACTTTCACCACACAAATTGAAAGTAGCACCACATTCCTCATGTTAACTGTTGTCCTCTAATTTCTATATACAACACTTGTAAAAAAAGCCAAAGTACAAGCCCCACAGGTCCAGGTTTTGCTATTACCACACAGTCAATCAATCCTTACAGTATTTCCAGTAAAGATGGCTAAGATGATTCTTGCAGAATGTGCCAAGACAAATTTATTAAAATGGTCTTGGCAATAGTATTAGTACTTTCCATGGATTCTTTGCATTCCTTGCTCAAGCAGCTCCCATATAGCCAAACTGTTGATGTCTGCTGCACTGATCTGACTTCACCTAAGGACCTGAAACAATAACTACCATTAGGCCAACATCTCTTTAAATCCGATAGCACTGTACTGCACTGCATGCATTCAGAGTCAGGAGAGAGAGTTCAATAAGTTAAAGCCATAACCATTACCTTACAATTAAGGTCATCCAAGTCCACATCAGCTCTTTTGGTGCATGAAGGCTGGCTGCCTTATACATCAGGCATCCACTCTCGTGCTGCTCTCATACTACTCACCTGGAACACAACACAAATCCATTAAATACTTTGCCTCATGAACACGCACAGTATATAACCCGTTCACTATAGTAATACAGTAATCCCTCCATTATTCGACACAATAGAACCAAAGGCATGTTCGAATATTGGTCTTGTCCGAATATTGGGCCCTGAAGCACCAGCACTTGTCATTCATGACCCTAACCTAACCTAAATCAGAAAACTACCTTCCTACCTCCCTACTAGACATGTTTAGCACTTATTTAGGTCCCTTTTCAAATAAATAATGCACACAAAGCATGAATTAATTGAATTTTAACAAAAAATGATGATTTAGAGGTGAGTGAGGCATAGGTGGTAAGAACTTGCCAGCATAGTATAAGCAAGTATCTTACATGGAAATCATCCTTTCTCACATTTTATGCACTAAATTATTGGATACAAAGCATCAAATACAGTAAATGATGTAAATTGCTACCAGAAAAATGGTTAGGTTAGGTTAGGTTAGGTTAGG